>QVRM01000788.1:0-35355 GCA_003439945.1 Dermanyssus gallinae
TTACAGCCTGCATCGTAACCCAAACGTATGGGAACGGCCAAACGAGTTCGTTCCGGAGAGATTCTTGGACCCAGCAAAGAGGAGACACCCCTTTGCGTTCATACCTTTTTCGGCTGGACCTAGAAATTGTATTGGTAAGTTCTAAGCTACTACGCGTTCTCAATATATATAATATATATATATATATATATATAATTTGAATATAAAAAAATAATATACACATTTCTGGACGGAGTGGACGCTATGACCGGTGGTAATGCGATCCCAGATGCGGTTTTAAAGCTATAAAAAGTATATATATATATATATATATTATCATATTTATTTCACTTCAAGTAGAATTGTACAAAACGCTATATATATATATATATATATATATATCTATATATATATATATATATATAGGATACATTTTATGTGTTTCAGGGCAAAAATATTGCAATGCAGGAAGACAAAATTATTGGCGCAAATTGTCAGAAATTTAATATAATTTCCTGTCACAAGTCAGAAGGCCTTCGTCTTTCTATGGAACTCATTATGAGGCCGCTGAACGGACTTCATATTCAGCTACAAGTGCGTACATAGGGAGCACCACCAAGTGACGACCAAAACTATTATATATATACATATATAGCTTGAAGCGTATTATTAATGAAATCATTTTTCTATTTCTATGTTTTAATAAAGGCCGTGTCTTCTGTAAACCAAATGTTTTAACCGACACTCGCAGCACTTATCATTATAATGTGATAGACGCAAAGCGCCATTTATTATATATTATTTATAAAACGCGATAGATATAGCTTTCATCACGTGTTAGAAAACACCGATAGAGGACGTGGTGCTAAACATTAGTCTACTTGTTTCATGGTTCATTTCTACGCCTATCCGCTGTACCGTGTAAACTGCATATGACAAAATCATCTTGCCACACATGTACGAGGTAATTAGAGGTACATATCGAGCAAGTTTTGAAATGTCTAGTTGGCTGCCATTATTCCAAGCGTCACTTCAATATCTTGCACAGGTCCGCCTACAAGTCCTTCATGAGAGACTTCTGATACAGAGTTGCAGTATGTACCAAAGTATGCCATAGGCGGGCAGATAAAAGAACGTGGCTAACGAAAAATAAAGGTATCACTTAGTCTGGTTTCGGCTTTTTCACCGCTATGCAACTCACAACGATTTTCATTTACAGGCGCATTTAGGATACAAAATGTAGTTTACTCTTACAGAATTTGTACGTATAATAAGTTATTTGTATATATTCTGTGAAATAAACATAGTTAAAGCTCGAGTGTGAGAATGCAGAGTTGTTACGTCCCGTCCGTCTGTCTGTGATGTGTATCAGAGTTTGAACTAGCAGGACTCACAACGTTAACGTCATACTGAGTTATTACGTATTCGAGTTTCAAGACCTAATCTTCTCAAGCGACTTTTAAAATTCGAAGAAGCAAAAAGCGGACATTCTTTGGCTCACACGCTAGAGTGCTGGTACAGCCAGTACTCTGAAAAACAAGAAGGCACAAACGGTTTTCCTGGATGAAACATGGGCAATGTGGACGTGATAAACAAAATTGGAAGTTCGCTTTTAGCATTAAGGACGATCAAGAAAAAATGAGGACTGAATTACGCTAATTTAGCAAAATTTGAGTGAGTTTTCAAAGCTAGAAGAGACACTGCACGCAGTGTAGGCTACGAATAGCCTTAAAGGTACCCCAGAAGCAGCCCTTGGAAAGCCTAATACGGCTAATGCAGAACGGAAAGGTAATCCTAAGCGGGAACATAATAATATGTAGTTTTCTCCCATAATATGAAGATGGAAAACAGAAGACAGATACCTAAGTACTGCACAATGAAATGTGAACTAAATATTGAGCTGGCATAAACCGCAAAATAGGGGAAACGGCAATGGAGAGGCGGCCGGAGGACAGTCATGATCGTATCAACCCAGGAGGGACACCGACTATATACCGACATCCTCAGGAAACTCAAGAATAATGTAGGACCTGAAGACCATGAAATACAAGTACAGAAAGTAGTAAAATCACCAAATAGTGAACTCGGCTCCAAGCTAGGGAAGCCAAGGAAACTCCCTGCTGTTTCAACTGCCAGAAGAATAAAAATATCGCCAAGGATTATAAAAAAGACAAGATTGAAAGAAAAGGTGCCATCACTGTAGCGGGACTGGACACATCGGAAAATGTTGCGGAAATAGAATTCCCACCTGCGAGACCGACGGCAAACTCAATAACTTGCCCTGCATTCAAAAGATTAGAATGACAGCTAGAAGTAAAAATCTTTTGGAGGTCGTTTTTAATGGTAGCTGCATGGTCCAAACAGTCAAAATCGGTGTGCAGGATAACACTGGAGAAGGCACCAAAAGAGGCGGAGACTAATCTACAAGACAAAGGCTGGACACGGTTGAAAGAAACTAACAGAATAGAAGATTGCAAGATTGCAGCAAGGAGT
Organism: Dermanyssus gallinae; assembly: GCA_003439945.1. Classification (NCBI taxonomy): domain Eukaryota; kingdom Metazoa; phylum Arthropoda; class Arachnida; order Mesostigmata; family Dermanyssidae; genus Dermanyssus; species Dermanyssus gallinae. The sequence goes on from QVRM01000788.1 coordinate 2,473, forward strand.
GCAGGGAACTTTCGTGAATTTTGCACGACTTTGAGAACGCTATAGCTGCTATTATATATACATACCAGCAGTTATAGCCTTCTCAAAGTCGTGCAAAATTCACGACAGTTCCCTGCATTCCTATATATATCATTGGTATAAATATATATATATATATACTTATGTTATACGACCACGAATGATTGATTACATTGAATAAATAATAGTATATATATATATATATATATATATATATATACATAAATATATATATGCATGTGTATATATATATATATATAAATATATATATATACAGACTTCGATACTCGATCTGACGATTGTATCAAGGAGCTACTGGACCGGATCCGCACATGGCAGGTACTCGAAGTCGAATGTCGAGTGCCTGAACGACCATACATATTTATTGTTCGAAATGGAAAGAGCAGCGGATGGAACGAACATCTCTGGGCGATTGAGTAGACGACGGCCACAAAGTGGCGGTTGCTAACTGCGTTGCAACATACGCAATAGGTGTAGAAGAAAGTTCGATCAGATCGGTGAGTACCTGCGACTTGACGGGAAAACTCACGCAACAATGATTTATTTCAATATCAATGGGTTCCTTCTATATTATCGTTCAGTGAGCACTAAATGTGATGCACCACCACCAAAACCCGGATGATGTTCGGATGCTTGCGCTGCACGCTCGCGTCCAGACAAAGATAAAAATCCGAATCCGAATTCCGCAACTGGCGGAACAAAATACAGGGGCAATCCTCTTTTGCGGCAAGAAACGCTGAGGGAAGCATACGATTGAGAGGAAGAATACGGCAAGAACGGAGCTGCAAGTGAAGTATCTTAGAATGATGCTGGACCAGTCGATGTAGTTCACGACTTACGTGAGATACGTGGTTTCAAGCAAGCTGTGGCTCAGGCTAAATATATGAACATATATGAATGGCCTATGAACATTAGCACCTTAACAAATCCGCTCATGCTGATACTCCAAGCGCATGCATTTGATCTACATTGGGGTGATGACATGTATATTTAGGTATATATGTACTTAATCACTTGCCAAGTGAATACTAAATCCAACCATTCATCCATAAGCGTCGCTCGTCCCGTCTGGGACAGGGCGGCCGGCCCTGAATTGTGGAGCCCGCATGCGACATCTGGTCCAGAGCACTCGGAGCTTACTGGCGATAGGAGTCGGTCGATCTCTCTCTACAAGACGATGGCGACAACTACAGCGTGTGTCTCAGCTAGATTGATACCGGGGTACTTAACAATAACGAACCATGTTTGCGAGCACGTGAGACACACGCAAGACGGGAGATACACAGAGAGATTGAAAGGAAGCAGTTATGCCCAGAGAAGGTAATGGTGAAGATAATGTTCGAATCTGAGGACAGATTAATGCAGTTACGCAACGTTGTTTGATTGATAGTAGTATGACATAGTATGACCAAGAAAGAACTCACCGAACGAAGGTGAGAGAGAGAGAGGCCAAACGGACTCTACTACAAAGAAGGCATTCATTAATGACTGACTAACATATTGGACGAATTATGCTCGATGGGGGAGGGGGTGGTTATAGAATTCGATACATTTTCAATGGAATAGGGAGCGAAAATATGTTGTTTGGGAGTAACTGTAAAATTACTGCATGTTGTTATACCGATGTGGCTGGCCAGACAGTACTTTACAGAAAAAGTGATTGCAAAAAAAACGTTGTTCGACTAAGAAAAGAAAACATGAAACTGGCATACCACAGTGTTCGGACGAAACGTCCGCGCTATTGGTTAGCAAACGAAGAAAAGTCGTATTGAAAACAGTTTCCAAAAACCGAGATCCTGCTACGCTTCATTGCTTATATTTCATACACAATACACTGCGTTTAATGTGGTTTTTCTATCGAAAAATGCGTTATTTTCTATAGCGAGTTTTACGAAGTAATATCCGGCCAGCTAGATCGACATAACAAAAAAATGGTTATTTCACTGTCACTTCCAAACAAAGCATTTCTGTTCTGCTGCTGCGCCTCGTTTCATTAGAGCAACACTTACTTTAACAAGTTCTACCACCCTCTAATTTAGCACGATCCATTCATCTATACACGCCCTCTATATATGCATGTAAAAATTGATTTACGTCTTATAGACCAGTCGCATGTCATGCACCTTTGCTGAGTCAAAATAAAAGTGTTTTCTATTTTGCTATATATATATATTTTATTTTACGGGACCGTCTTCTCTTTTCGCTCGGCAAATTTATTTACTTCCAGTAATTCCTCATTAAGTTTGAAATTTTCATAATTACACAATTCAAACAATTGTAACAATTCAGGGGATTTTGCAGGCTAGCGCCCGAGTCTGCTCATATATATATATATATATATATATATATACATTTGGCTTTCCCTGCTTACTCACCTAAGCGGTGTCTTTTTGTCGAGTCTTGCTCTTTAGCGAACGCAGCATTGGCCCTCCTCGGTTGCATATTTTTTTTCTCGTCAATCTTCTACGTCGTATTACGTCTTATAATATAGAGAAAAGAAGGCAAAAGACGATACAAGAAGAAGAAGAAGAAGAAAAAAATGATGACAAAGAATCGAATACAGATTGTGAGTGACTCTCCGCGCTTTACCCTTACAACGCCGACTGGTACGAAACGTACCGTCGCCAGCCGTGGCTTTGCTAGGTAGCCAGAAAGCCCAACAGAAGAATCGGATCGCACAGCCGACTCTCATTAGCAGCCTGCCGTAGTAACGGTAACTGTACGTTTTGCGCGTTTTTGTTTACTGCTGCGATTACCCTGCATGTCCGCATCTCAGTAGCGCCGTAACGGCATCAGAACTGACCAAACTCCGCAGCAAACCGTGTCTTGAGCAATTCGCCGTTGCGTAAACCTCGCACTCAATGCCGCGGGATAGATGCCTACTCCATGCATTGGCGCAAATGTTCTAGGCGCAGTTCTTAGTATTGGTGGAAATGTTCCGGGCGCAGTACTTTGTAGTAGTAGTAGTAGTGGAAATGTTCTAGGCGCAGTAGTGGTTGCTGGTTAAAGCAGCCTATAGCAGTGTCAGTAAGTACAGGAAACCACCGCAATGCTGCTGGCAGCTGCAGCAGCAGTAGCAGCAGAAGTCACCCACAGTCGTCCGTACTGATTGCCAATTAGGCTTCATCTACTCAAACGAGTCGTGTATACAGGAGATAGGTTCCTCGACGCCGCCGGATAGCAGATCTGTTGCGATGTTTACGTGTGGGTCGAGAGCAAGAAACAGAAAACGACATTCATCATATACTACCTGTCTGTGAGCTGTTTATGCCTTGACTCGACTCGTGAAATCTTGAAGCTAGAGTTTCGAGTCAGCAAAGTCGCGACGAAGCCAGAGAGAGAGAGGTAAGAGTGGAGCGGCAAAGACAGCGGCCGACCAGTACGAAGAACGTTGGCGTCGAACAACATTCTACTTCCTTGTGGAACTAGCTTACGGCTCTCGGCCGGACTAGATAGGGTAAACTGCAACGGCAGAACGTCGGCGAACGCCGATGCGGTCGCAGTAACCCGGAGACGTCGAATCGCGTAACCTGGCGCGCCATAGAAATACGGATCACGTGCCGCTGGCTGAAGGGTAGCGCCTGCGTCAAGATGCGGCTTGAAACGCACCTCGCCGTCGCAACGTTGATTTCGACAGCGCTCGCTCTGGTGCTGGTTCAGACTGCACCGGCTCCAAATTGTGAGTGTCCCCTTTTCTTTCTTTCGAAATGCCGCTGCTGTGTGCCGATGACGCGTATGGTTAGTACACCCCTTTTTCGCCGAGCCACATGGTTTTTGGGGAACTAGGAACTTCACTCGGATGCCTGTAGAACGCCATAACCATCATTTCTGTTGGCTGAAGAGCGGTCTACCGGCAAAGTTTGCCCTGGAACTGTAAGCAGTGCCTAGGCTTAAAACAGGCATCGCTCTAATGTTGCGTTCTTCGAGCACAATCAGCCTAGCAGCCTACTTATTCATTGACAATCTGTTGCCGTCTATTGTGTTGTGTGAAAGAATTATACGACTCCAAATCGTTTCTCAAACACGCTTTTCTCTTTTCTCAAATACTAGAATTTTATTTTGCGCATCCTTTGCTCTAATTTTCCCGGTAACTTGATATAATTCATATGTGGTGTAAAGGTTCTTATTAAGCAATCAGTTAGCCGTATTTTTGGCGACAGTGCGAGATTATAACCGTGCTAGACTTACACAGGTTTCTTTTACATTTAGTTTGTAGGGCTACATGACTGTATATATATATATATATATATATATATATATATAGTGTGACAATATGCAGTATATATTTTTTTGGAAGGTAGAACTTGTTCAAAAAAATATATTTCTATTGGATTAGAGGGAGTCGAAAATTTCTTGCTTAAGAGAGAGAGCGAAATTACATAATTTTGTTATACAGATGCGACTGGTCGGTTTTTACTTCTTAAATTGTGTCATTTTACGTGCGAGAGAACGAGTTGTTCGATAGACGAACTAAACACACCTTCATGTTCGGAAATGATGTATGTTGCCCCATGAGGCCCCGTCATAACATATAAGGAACGTTAGCAGCTTGTGTGTAGTCCCACCTCTGTTATCACGCGAGAAGTGCAATATTGGAGAGCGGGAAAAACGGGGGAAAAGTGCTTACGGTAATCATATCACTAATCGAACCATCGTCAATTTTAATTATTTATTTGAATACCAAAATAATATTTGTAAAGTAGGTCCCATTCTGATGGTTGTTTTAGGTATTTTAAACTAAAAAGTAAACTTTCAATTTCGTAAACGTGAAAGTAAAAAATTAATACCCTTCGTATCCAACATGGGCATCAAGCGTGATATTGAGCATCCCAGTCAAAAATATATTCTTTGAAAACTTCTAAAGGCCTAAGGAAAGCACACCACATACTGCCATATATATATATATATATATATATATATATATATATATATATATATATATATATATATATAGGACATCCGTGTAAAGCGTAATAATCCAATCTCCCATAGTTTGTCTAACTAATCGATCCGAAGGTCAATGAGGCACTTCCCCCGCCTTCGGAGCCGTTTTTCATACAGTGCAAACACGCATGTTGTCAGTAAAGCTGTACAGCGATTGCAGACATCCCGAATGCCGACGTTCCCGAGCAGCCGGAGCAGAACTATCTATACTCGGAGAGGACCCGAGTTGTGCATATACCCGCTCAGTCAGATGCGGAGTGGATGAGCGCCGATGAACTTCGGCGTAATGCCAAGGATCTGTTTCTTGAGCAGGAGGAGATCCGTTCCGAAATTTTGGCGGGGCTGACCAAAGGTCAGATCGGGTTTCGTTGCGTTCGCGCGTCAATTTCCTCCATTTGTGTCAGCTTGTGTGGTTCGTCGATGAATTGCTGAGGTCCTATCGTGTGTCGGGTGCCGTTTGCTATCCTAACCAGTCTTGAAATCGTACCAACTTTTTGTATGAATCTTGGTGTGGCGTTTTCGCATTGTACGTATTACGGTATCTGTTTCAAACGTCACATGTTTGTAACACATAAATACTTGTGTGCTATCAAAAATGCATGCGACCTGTTCTGTCATCTATGTGCGTGAATTGCAGAATTAAAGGTGTACTACTGGAATTAAATGTACTTGAAAACTGTATGCATTTTCATGCACAATATATGTATATATATATATATATATATATATATATATATAGTAACTAGCATATGTGTGGTATAGCCTAATGTATGAATTATATGCATGTTTGTGTATATCTGTGCATGTATGTTACATACTACGTTTCGCAGTCAACTCAGCCTCTCATCATTATCAGCACAACCGCTCGAAAACTAAAATACCATGTTTTACTGCTGCCGACTAAATGTGTGTGTGTGTGTGCATGCTAGTGGGTTGCCTTTCCGCAAGTATACGCCCGCACTCTCACGTTTCTTTGTGCTGACTGAATGCGACCCGTTTCTGACGCCATAGGTGCCCATGGTGAGTTGGACGCACCTCACGATACCTCCACCCTGCCGCCGCCGTCGAAGGACGAACAGGCACGACAAGAAGAGGCGTCGCAACCCACTGATACAACAAGCGATGGTGGTGGCGGCGGCGGTGACGGACCGGTCACTTTAAGCCCCGAATCGAATACTCAACCAGGGTCAAGCAATGATCCGGGCTCGGCTGGCCAGCCAGGAGGGGAAGGCAGTTCATCAGGGGTTTCACCAGCTCCTGGTGCTGAAGGTGCCCCTCAGGGAGCCGACAACCCAGCGTCGAGTTCGGCTGAGCCCGGCGGAGAGACACCTGTAGACGGTACTCAGCAGCCAGGAACGGAGCCAGGAACAGCGGCGTCGTCTGCGCCTAGCCCCGCTCAAAAGTCAGGTAGTAGCAGCGGCTCATCGGGTCTGGTCACACCGGTACAGCGTCTGTATAGTGGAGGTGACCAGCCACCTCGCCAACAGGACTAGGGCGGGAGCTGGGGGTGCTAACATTGACCTGTGAAGTGTTACGTGAAGTCTACCGCCATATTGTTAGGGAAAAATCTAACTCTTGACTAGACATCTTTTATACCACCTGTGTGGGGAATAAAGTCATACGCCAGACAGAGAGAGGGCGAGATTAGGTAAGCATATGCTATCATAACTTATGCTACGTTATGCGATTGTTTGCTGCTAGGAAGCAAGTAGGGACTGGAAAAGAGGGGCACATGTTTACGGGGTACAACTGATTCAACCCTGGCATAAAATAAATAAATACCCTTGAACCTGAACAGAAGAATATGAAACTACGTTTATTCATTCGTCCAACTGATGTTGTTTCTGTTGCAGCTGCTGCACAATATGCTAACACGAAGCTTTTAATTATTGCTTTTTGTCGTGCAAAGACAGCAGTGGTGATAGTGCCTCAGCAGAAAAAGAGCTCGATTCAACCATCGAAGACATTGAACCAGTGAGTCCGACTCAGCAACCATCTCCGAGTCAAGGCTCCGGCACGTTTGAAGTGTCCGACCCCGCTGAGCAAGGGCCTGGAGGAGAAAATCCTGATCAAGGCTCGTCACAGCAATCAACGACGCCCGAAGGATCGCCAGAAGGTTCGCCGGCCGATACTGAAGAACCAAATGCCCACAACCGGCAAGGGCCGCAACTCATTGCGGAGAACGGCAGCGTCGAAGGCGAGGATGGAGCTGCTCCAGGCCAGCAACCGTCTGGCGATGACTCACGCAAGTACCGACAAGTGCAAAAACATTTGGTCGCACTAAGCTTGGTTAAATGATCGCCACCTTCCTGTCCCAAGCGGTTAATAACTATGGATGCTGTGGCAACGCGCGCAAGAAATGTGCTCTACCAATCAAAAAGCTATATATATATATATCGCACTACTTCGATTTTTTCGCGAAATTGCCGAATAGTCTTTCTGAACTCTTAACTCCGAAATTGTCTTTGTTCAACAGTCTTTGAAAGCTCTTGCAGTCAAACCCCCGCCACCCGCGAATGATGTATACAAATGCTGTCTGCGCGTCGGTCTAAGAAGCTTTTACATATATGAGTTTGAAATGGATTGTGCTACTAAATCCGAGCATCTAAGACCTAGATATGATCAGGAGTCTTGCAAAAAACGAATAGTAGTCATAATGGTAGTCAGTTAGGAGAGTTTTAGTAACATGATTGAGATTGATGTGAGAGAACAACATTGAGAAATTATCAATGTAGCAGACTATGCTTGCGCTAGCCTAATTTAAACGTCGCTGTGAGTTTATGCACTGTCGTCCTCTTGAATTACATTAGTCACATTTGATTTGAGTGAAAATGCCTTTTTTGTATATATGTTTAATTTGCTAATAGATAAAGCGCTTTTGCTTTGCGAAATGTCAATCGGACAGTGGGCAACGAGGATGACGGTCTAGGCTCTGATGAGTTCAACGACGACTCGCTGGACGACGGCGATATAATGGGCGCCAGCCCTCAGGACTTTGGTAGCGGATCGGGGTCTAGTAATCGGAATCCGTGCAAGTCGGGTCATGGTCGCGGCTGTGTGCATCTCATCCAGAGCAATATCATCTACGGACCTGTCGACATTCCAAGTAAGGATTCTACTGCCTATTAACCTGCCGTCGTACCTTACGCATGCATGCCCTGTTCCCTTCTGCTCTACTCTGTATTAATGATTTGTTTCTTATACATTTATTTATATACATGCGCTCCATTCGATAAATAAGATAATTCCATGTTGTCCTGTACGTCAGGGACGTGTCTCGTTTCGGTTAACGTGTCATTTGTTGACGCTTGAATGATGTTGATCGTTGGTCTACGGAAAGGTTGTAGAGCCGTTTGCCTAGTTCCCTCGTCAACTTCAGGGCATCTTGTCCTTAGACTTTTGAAGGCTGATCCCGGCTGGCAGCCATAAAGAAGTGGTCATACCTTCGTTGTGCATTCTTCGCTGGTGAATGAGATGGCCATCTCTTCTAGGTATTCCTAGTCCTGACGTGCTGGGCCAGGCGCCGTTGCTTAGTGTTGTTGATTAGGCAGCTTGACACGAGGATGGGTGTGGCCTTGCTAACGGTTGTGTGTGTGTGGACCTAGAAATCGGGCATTGCAAGTTCCAAGATAAAATGGATGTTCACTCTTATGGGTAGGGTGGCTTGCCTCCAGCTCTTCCTGGGCAGACGTATGAGTATACTTTGCAAGCTTCCGCGGCTCAAGTGTGCCAAACGCTATCATCCATCTCGATCGTGGATTGGAAAAAAAGTAAGAAAACAAACGAGGCTTTTAACGCAAATACTATGTTTTGTACCTCCAACGAGTGTCGAAAAAAAAGTGGACCGTTTGCTTTCGCATTTGGGTCAGACACTGCTAGAATCGAGAGAGTTGTTTGCCTTTCTACGATGATCAACCAATCTATCAACCTAGAAGTTCCAGAAACTGTATGTTTCTCTGATGACGATTTCAGGCAGTTGTTCAATAAAGTGCCGGATGTGCTCAGTCCACTCCTCAGTCTCATGCCCTGTGACGGTATCTGGTCTTTGCCGTCACGTGTGCTAATTTATACACGCGCGTACTCGAGAACTATTTTACTATAGCTAACATTTAGTGTACACGCGGCGATTTGCCTTTCCTGCGTATTGGTTCCTTTGTCTACGCTGTGACCCTGACTTTGGAAAGAAAATGCTCAACCGATAGTGACGGGCTGGAAAAGGAGTGACTTAAGCCTTAAGTGCCAGCGCCGATCTGCAATTTTGTCCACTCTTCTTGCGATAGGCCCTTTCGTGTACCTGCACTTCCCCACCAAGGACACTTGTATTCGCTTTACATACGTCCTGGCGGGATGCGTGTCCACCGAGATTACACTATTAACACGCATGTCGACGTATGCGGTGACTGCAAAATTGGCGTCCAGTAATGATAATTCATTTTTAGCCATCCGCTTATCCACGAAGACCTTAGCACAAGCACTACTCGCGGGTATCAAATAAATGCGAGAAGGAAAGGGGTAGCACACTTAAATTTAGTGCGTTCTGCACCCATATGTTATGTATTCGACACATTTTAGAAAACAATTGACACTCATAAAATTATATTCTTGGCCAATGCTATTTCACAACGTATGTGACGGATATTAGCGTATTAAATGCTGGCACAAAAACTAGGCGAATTCAATTAACATATGCAATCTTTATACTTTGGACACGCCCAAACAGAGCACAGTCAGCCACAAAGATGCTAAAACTGCTTTGTTGTGAGACCCACTGCATATATATACGTTATAAATCTAGAGTCAATTATACGATTTGGCCTCTAAGAATAGTTAGAATTTTTCAAAGATCTGACATATATTATATATTTGTTAATCGTATTAAAACGTGTAGCAATCTTCGTCTCTGCGATATTGAGTTTATGAAGTTAATGTGAAAAGTGTTTTTTTTCACAGTTTACCCATAATGCCATAAGCCATAATGCTCAATCAATGCCGAGCTCAGATAGAACGTCGTTTGCTTTCTCGCTCTATAGAAATTAATAGTATATTAACTGTTGTTTTTTTTCAGATTTGCTAAAGAAACTCAGCAGAACAGCAAAACAGGTTGTGATTGCCGTCAATGGAATGAAAGTTCCTGGAACACTTTTCGGGCCGCTAAGGAACAAGAACAGAAAGAAAATTGCTGCAAAGCTGGCACCCCTGAGGCTCGGTTCGGCAATACAAGCTGGAGTGCCCCTCGGCGGTCTCAAGCCCGGCAAGAAAAACAGAAAACTCGCCATCGTCAAAAAATTCCTTGCCGCAATCTTCAGTGCAAACTGCAAAGCGTTAAATTTGTGCTAGGATGTGGCACATTTTTGCGCTTCAAAATAGCTTCGTGTTCCTGCTCTCAGATCATTCATCAGCAGATTGCGGTCAAAATAAAAGCAACCCAATTTAATTTTCACGAAACATGCAATCATCGTATTGTGTCGGTGACTCAATAGTAGAGAATACCTTATAGTGTACACTATTATAATCTTAATTTAGAACCGTATATCTAGTATTTCATTTAGGACAATTGTCGTTGATCAGACTTTACTATCACAAACGGCTATACCAGCAGCATCCTCCCAATCCTCATGTGGATGTATGTTGTATCTTAAACGCATAGGTGTTAATCAAGCATACCGTTTACGCCTAAACGGCTTTGATTTTAGTTTTTATTGCATCGTGGCAACTCGCAACTAAGGTGGTTGTATTGGCGTATTGCGACTTAAAAATAAGTCGTTTACGACAAGACAATATTGCCATATAGTTTTATATGTGTGCGTTTGCTTCACGACGTAATGTGTAAACTATGTGCTCAGCTCATAACTTTCGAAGCGTAATATGCACCTTAGCTTTATTTTTAGCACGTGGCACCACGATCGTAGAGTCAATTTTTTTTTTCGAAAAGGTTAATCCTAGATTCGATGGTGTGGCACCTCGACTATGCATTCACGCGTTCCTTCCTCCCTCCCCGCTGTCCCCAACTTCAAGGCTAGGAGCAACACGATAGCGCCTAATTGAAACCCCTGTACCCCAGCCCACGTTCGGTGGATACAATAATGATTTGTGCTCGTATGTAAAACGCGTATGTATTTCAAATATTTTGATTTGGCAGAGATCCGCGCGTCGTGGCTCGATTGGTGTTCAGCCGTCTCGTTTGGTACATGAGGCCGTCGAGGTATTTTAGGCCAGCACCCCCATCGAGGCTGGTGGCGTGGTGTATTCGTGTGCGCCTCGCAACCAGACGAGACACATAGGTGCACGGGTTCGATCCCCATCGTCGCACATTTGTCTTTTAGGGGTCCGTCTTACGAAGCAATGCAAAAGCAAACCCGTGGACGTAAGATGTTGGCTAAGGGTCAGCCCGAAAAAAATTTAGGCCAGCACCCCCAGTATCGTCGTCGATGTGCGAGGCAATCATTTGTGCGGCGGATGCCCGCTGAGTGAACGGCGAACAACCCCTGTACACAGACGACGCCACTCACGCCTGAATAAGAATTAACTTACCTAAGAGAGGCCGGTCGGCGAACGTATGGCGAACGCTTTTAAATCGGAGAAATCGGGCCTTTTATCTTGTTGCTCTAAAGTGCAGTCCAGTTGTCCAACCTACACATGCACCTGGCTCTGTTGGAAGCTTGACACTTGAACCTTTGTCGATCACCGACATAGACATAGTTGACAATCTGGATATAATTCTAGCACCTCTATTGTCTCACCGTAATGGTTACTTGATGCATCACATTAAACATTCCCAACTTTTAACTCTGCATAGATCGAAGATTTAAAAGATGTTTTTTTATTTCTCTATCTAAATCGTCGTCAGATTATTCTTAACATGTTCCCAAAAGGGGCATCGAAACACAAGTTTAAAACTGGTAATACCTTCCTCGCCGAGCAGGCAGCTACGCTATCCTTCTTAGCACAGAGGCAAAACGCCTTGGCATTGCGCTACACGAGCTTATGAAATGGGGCAGTCAAGTGAGGTGAGATGCCAGGGTCTTTTTTTTTTTTTGTCGATTGCCTACAAGGGTCATGGCAGACGCTGCTTTTATTTTATTGCTACTGATATGTTTTGTACAGCTAAGCTTCTCTGTAAGGACAACACATTTCAATCTACCATTAATTCGGGCTTGGGTGTTTTTTTTTTGAGGGGGTGGAAAATGCATTACGCACACTCGCCAATGTTTTGGCGGGTAGTGTGAGACTAAACGCAGGAGAGAGAGTACGTGACTCAATCTAATTCCAGCGCACTACCCACTAAAAACCACCCCCAAGAACCCCCTCCTGGTTCGGAATTGTGAACCATTACTTCGAGAGAGATGCCAGAGTCTGCTACGCCGTGGTGGACTCATTTGTGCGTGAGGAAAGCCAATACTTCGCAGGACTTTCTGGTACGTGTCTACAAAGCGCTTCAAGGAGTCAATTCTACATAACGGAGTCAATTCTATATTACGGAGTCAATTCTATATTACGGAGTCAATTCTATATTACGGAGTCAATTCTATATTACGGAGCCAATTCTATATTACGGAGTCAATTCTATATATTACGGAGTCAATTCTATATTACGGAGTTACTATTTATGGGGTGCCACGTATACAATTACCTTAGACAAGCTCAAAGTTGTTTAAAGTGACGCGATTAGAGCCATAAGGTCTGCCTCCATAGTACATCAGACAGGCTCGGGCCTCTCAAGCTTAATCAGCTGACACGTTTAGAATTAGCGGTGCCTATAAGGTGCAAAACAATAGAATTCTTTCGTAGCCTTCAATTCGTGTTTGCACTTACCCCAGTACGGTCGCAGCACTAGAGAGACCAATTCAGGGTGCCAGGGTTCAGACTCAACCTGCTTCACTGTAGCACTCCTGGGCTTACATGCTGCCCACATTTTGGAATGAGCTACCATTGGCGCTTCGAAATGCAGGCCGGGCCGGTGTTTTTAAACAACATCTCTTCTTGCAGCTGAATAATGTGAAAACACGTGACTCATAGTGAAGTGTTTTAAAAGAAACGTATTTTTCATTCTAAAAACAACCTAGAAAAACAACATAGCCGTTAGGTGCACAAATATGCGCACATATATATACATCCATGCAAATACATTATTTTGTTTCTTCTCATTCCCTGCTAATCGCATTTAATGATTCGTAAATCCTCATTATGATTATTATTAGAGACTCAGCGGCGGGTTGAATCGAACATTGGAGCTGCAAATACTGCTAGACGATGACCGTAGGTACCATTCTTCGTAAATGTAGTATGCTGGATGCGCTTCTGGCTAGTTTGGTCTAAAAAGGTCTTGTTGTCTATTCGAACCAACGAGTGAGTCAATCATGAAGTCATCAAGTTTCGTCCTCTCCCCTTCGAACGGTGAGGACAAAAAGAAATGAATACGGACCAGTAGGGCAATCGAGCAGTGTAAATCGTCGTGCTAAGAGAGGTCCGCAACGTTGACGACAACAACGACGCCAACAACAACCACAACAACTACGACGACGACAACAACAACAACAACTACGACGACGACAACAACAACAACAACAACAACAACAACAACAACAACAACAACAACAACAACGACGACGACAACAACAACACGGACGGCCACCAGCCACCCGTGAAGGTATCTAAGCGGTGTGACGCTCGTGTAGCATTGCGTCCGCTGACCATCCTCCTTCAGCTGATCCTCTCGCGACAGAGCCGGCGGCGACGGCGGCGGATAGCGCCGGTGCCGTCGACACCAACGAGGCGACGAAGACGACAGCATTTACCTCAGCACTTCAGCGTTTACCTCAGCACTTCAGCGTTTACCTCAGATCGAGCCTGGCGCTGAGGTCAGCGATGCGTCGATGCCAATCCCAACCCCGCCATATTATCGTATCGTCCCCCTGTTCCTCCTCCACGATATGCGTCAAGCATTGTCCTCATATCAGTCGGCTGCTGCCGCTATGTTGAAATGTTGTGTTAACGGCTAAAATTGACAACACTATTCAGTTTTCATCGTTGACAACAACATTCAGTTGTTATTGTTTTGTTGTTGTTGATGTTGATGTCGTCGTCGTATCTTTCCTTGTTGTTGTTGTTGTTTGTTGTTGTTGCTGATGATGATGTTGATGCCGTCGTCGTATTTTTATTTTCTTCTCGACTTTCTTCGAATCCCCCGCGCAACCGATTTGTTCCTCTTTTTCGTCTCCTTCTTCTTCTTCTCCATACGATGAAACGCCGGATTTGTAGAAAAGGGTGCAAGTGCTTTTGCGGCTTTTGCATCTCTGCCGTTTCTGATGTCGCAGCTGTTTTTATTGCCCCAATGCATAAGTGAAGTTTAGTAGTCGAACTAGTTTTCGTCGTGTGGTGTCGTCGTAATCGCTGTCGTCCTAGCAGTCGCTGGCTGAATGGTGCAGTCTGTCTGCATGGCTTGTGGCATCGTGCGATGATTACCTTAGGTAGGAATCGATCGTCTCAAAAGCGGCAGACAACTCAGCAGCAGCAGCAGCTGCAACGGCAGCGGTTATTTCAGCAGCAACAACAACAACAACAACAACAACAAAACAACAACAACAAAAGCAACAACAACAACAACAACAACAACAACAACAACAACAACAACAACAACAACAACAACAACAACAACAACAACAACAACGACAACAACAACAACTGAAACTGCCGCGAGGCGTAACGTCAGGCGAGATGAGTTGTTGGTTTTTTATTTCGTGACAGTGGCTTCTTTCAGCAGCGTTGACGACACCATGGGACGCCACGCGTTCGTTTCTGATGGTTAGTCACCAGTTACCGAAACCATTATGTCTCGTCTAGTAAGTAGTACGCAGGCCTCGCGGTCCGGTGGACGGACGTCCACCGGACGACGATTGCAAGATTGCTAGAGGAACACGACCCTCCGAAACAATGGGCCAGAGCCAGAGCTCTAAACGGTTGATTTTTAATCACATTTATAGTAAGCAAAAACAAACATAGTTATTGTTGTTGTTGTTGTAGTTTTTGTTCACATAACGAACAGCTTTCATCGGCAAAGCCGATTGGGGGCGGTAAAGAAGCGAAAAGCGCTGTGAGTGTAGGTCGGATCTCACGCAAAGACTGACTCGTCACGACGACTTCAATAACAGATATGCATATTGTCGATGTTTGTAGTAGAGCATGAATGTGCACGACTCTTTAAGCATTTCTTTGTGCTTGCATGTTTGATACTACTCACTAACGACGCTCAAAAGACGAAGATGAGCATGGAATGCACTAAAAAAGAAATAGAAATGAATCATATTGCAATGAAAGCAGACTAGAAAATATGTTGTGCTGTGTCTGCCGTTTGTAACACTTGTGGAAAAACTACGGTGCGTCGTCTGGCAACGCCAAACATTTCTATATTAATATATCGCTCTCAATATATACATATATATATGTATATATATATATGGCCTTCTAGAAAGATTTGAAGCAAGTCTAAAGAATTGTACAACTCAATAAAGTAAATATTTTCTTCAGCGGAACATGGTCTTTGAGTCTTGTTTCGCAGTGAGAGTGCTATTACTAAAATCCGTGACACTGGTGTTATTGCCCGACGGAGCACAAAATGTGCATCCAATCCTTCTATACAGAAGACTAAGCACATTGTCGTGTTCGTTCTGCTTCTTCTGAAAACATATAACACCAGCCAGAAGATGCGCCATGATCGTTGAGAAGAGAATTCGCAAAAGTGGAGTTCTTTTATTAGCTCTCAAGCCCAATATCTCAAAATCAAAACCCTACGACCATTCCCAGCTCTCAAAACTTACACGATCACGCAAATGCGCATTTCATAACGATAATGTTGGTATTAAATCTGGCAATGCAAGCCATGATTGCGGAGTCATTAAGGCAGATATGTTGAGATTGAGTGCATGCATAAATGACCTAGAGTGATTTGCCTGATGAAGGAGGTAATTTACGCATGCATTCAGTCTCGACTTAACCGCCGGAAAATCTTAATTATTCCGCAACCACGGATCGGATAGCTTGGCGACAAAGTGCCTGCTACATAAATTAAATGCTTCCAAGCAATCACTGTTACTGTTTGTGTCTGGTAGAGATCCGGGTCGATGTCGGCGGTGACACCGTCGAAATTGATGCGCGATAACGTATGATTTTTACTGCCGTATAATTGTTGGAGTAAACAGCAGTAGAGAAAATTGTAGTCCTCGAATAATAGTCTTCACACAACCGAAGTAGTAAGTGCCCCTACTATATTTTATTATGACCTAAATTCGCAAATTTTAAAGGAGGATTGCATTGAAATGGTATGGCATCGTGTAGAGATCGAACCCACGACTCTTAATTCCGTCCGAGTTGTCGTCGCCAGCCATCAACTCCACTTTGTCCCATTGTTGTCCCAACTTCTTCAAAGTACCACAATATCTGTTTTTACGTACTACATTTATGGAATAAAAACACGTTGTTGTTGTCGCCGACGACATCATCACAATGATATGTGGACGGCACGACTTAGCAACTAACAATCGCTTATGCTTGTCATTGAGAATGTTGCAAAAGGGCGGCTCATATATATATATATATATATACATATATGAAATAAAAATTCAAATAGGTAACTTAATGTTTTCTGAAACGAACAGTCGTGTCGTTGTCGACGCTGTTCGGCTATAACGAGCTGTCGTACAGCCCAACTTCTGAAAAACCGCTACACTTACGACGCGGGTTTGCTAACCGCTCAATACAGGCAGAGGTTTCACCTTGAAAACCGCACCGCTGCCGGGGAATGAGCAACAACTATTATTATTATTATTAATATTAATATATGTGCTCAGCGCAGTCAAAAATAAGCAGACCGCAGTCTATTTGATTGACGAAACGCACGATTCGTAGCCGCCTATTACACAACACGGGTCGGTGAATAAACGAGCAAACTAGACTAGAACGAGCTTGCTCATATCTAACCTGCTCAATAGTTACGCTTTGATGTGCTAGGTGTGCTGCTTTCCCGCGTTGTGGAAACAAATCGACTTGCGATGCGTGGAAAAATTTAGAGGTGCCAGCTGATGTCGACGAATCGTGCACACGTTTGGCTAGATGTGAAAATTCTGCTGCTGAATTCACTTGTCAAACGGTGCGCAGACAAGCAGTTTGTCCGGTTTTCATAGCAAGTTGCTCTATAAATTCAGCTGCAACTCGTTCAGAATATAGAGCATTGCCGTCACCTTGATGTTATTGTAACGCTATATATATATATGTATTTATAAATATATTTATACAAGTTGGTTGTTTGTTTATTTTTCGTATATTACATTATGCTTGTGGGACACATATTACAAGAGATTAGCTATATATATATATATATATATATATATATATGCCAATGGATGCTAACCACCGAGCACTTCAAAAAAGATCTTGCGAAAACAAGACTTCCTTGCGAGCGCTTGGGAACCTCCATTGAGACCGCTACACAAGAGACCGATTACTGGTCTCAACAACTACACAACACGTTCGATGGGGCACATTTTAAAAAAGCACACGAAACGCCCTTTGTACATTACTGGATTAAGGGTATGCCCTACCTATCTGGTAAGGAGTATTTAAACCTACTAAAGCTCAGAATCAACGCACTACCAACGCGTGCCAGATTGGCCGGGGAACGCCCGGGCTACAACAAACGTTCTAGGCACGGGTGTCATGCGCCTGAGACGCTGGCTCATGTCGCTCAGATGTGCGATACAACACACAAACAAACCATGAAGAGACATGACGACGTCTGTGATCGCATAACGCGTCTTCTCCGCGAAAGGGGTCATGAGGTGGTTACTGGGTCTAAAGCCCGACCTCGTAATAACAACACCTACCGAGGTCTGGGTTTTAGATGCCGAGGTTTGCGGCCCGAACCGGGACCTGGCAAAAGCGCGGCAAGACAAGATCACCAAATATGACGTCGAGTTTTTAAGAGCGGCGCTCCCCGACCCGCAAAAACCTCGCAGATTCGGATCCATCACTATCTCTATGAGTGGTGTATGGGACTCCGAATCTGCGAGGACGCTCTTGGGGCTCGGCGTCACGAAGAGAAATCTTATGGATCTCACCGTTTTAACTTTGCAAGGAACCTTGAGGATATACCGCTCGCACCGGGTCCGTCAGAGCGGGGGCTACCATCAAGCAAGGACACGGACAACTGATTCTTAACTTTACGTGACACCTTTTTACCACCATTTTTATTAAGGCGAGCACTGCCGAGTGTGCAAACGTATTGTAAATGATTAATAAATCACCACAATATTCTATATATATATATATATATATATATATATATATATATATATATATATATATATATTATATATATATATATATATATATATATATATATATATATATATATATATATTAATTTATATATATATATATATATATATATATATATATGTATATATATATATATATATATATATATATATATGTATATATATATATATATATCGGTATAGGGGTTCTACAAGCTGGAGCCAATTGTAGAATGTATATGTGCGTATCCGCAGAGCTTCACATATATATATATATATATATATATATAATATCATCTGTACAAGTCATTTTCCATCGTCGAGCCTCCTCGGTATCACTTTATTTTATCTAAGCTTAATTTAATGAAACAAATATTATATTCAATTCTCTAACATTATTCCCATACAAAAGCTTGTGTAAGATTCTTTTTTAAGCAGACTAAAATTTTTGTAAGTTTATACTATACTATTTTCTCGCATTCTTTACGCTTCTGCTCGTACATATCCCTTTTTCACTTTCTCTGTCTCTCCCTCTCCATCTCTCCCCCTCTCTTCTATCTCTCTCTCTCTCTCTATATATATATATATATATATATATATTATTTATTTTTTCGAACTATGAAACCGATACTAGAAACAAGTGCGATATAAGCGACCGGCTACCTAACTCCAGCTGCGTTCATCTATAGGCGGGTAGTTATTGACATCGTGATGGTCGTTGCTTTCCTCATGGTCGCCAACATCGTGGTTGTCACCGTTGTGGTCGCCTTCATAGTTACTAGTATAGTCGTGGCCATTTCCGTGGCCACCGGTATCGTAGTTGTCGTGGTTATCGTGGTTACCGGCATTATCGTGGCTACTACCATCGTGGTTGTCGCCAGTATCGTGATTGTCGCCATTATGGTGGCCGCCAGCATCGTGGTTATCATCACTATGATGATCGCCAGCATCGTGGTTATCATGAGGATGATGATGATGATCGCCAGCATCGTGGTTGTCACCATTATGGTAATCACCAGCATCGTGATCACCGGTGGTGGTGGTATCGTGTCCGCCAGCATCTTGATCACCACCGTCGTTGTTCCCCTTGTCGCCGTGGTGCTTGTCGTCGTTGTCGTCATCATCATCATCATCATCATCATCATTATCGTGCTGTTGTGTCGTGTAGATCGGGACGAGTTGTGTACAGTTGGCTGCCGGACACTGCAGCTTGAAACAGTCGAGTGCACGAAGCTGATCGCCAATGAACGCAGCCGGTGCCGAGCAGTGGCCCAGAACGACGCGCCCGTTGCGCCACAAAACAATCGTTTCCGACAGCCATGACATGCCACAGTCGCACACCATCGGGTTACCTTACCACAACAAGCATAACGACAGCAACAAGAACAAAACAAAAACAACAGCAACAATAAGCACACTAGGCCAGTACAGCAACAATAAGGACACTAGGCCAAAACAGCAACAATAAGGACACTAGGCCAACACAGCAACAATAAGGACACTAGGCCAAAACAGCAACAGTAACAACACCAAAGAAAAAAAAGATAAGTGCAACCTTAGTAGTGCTACTTAGTTAAACCTCTTCTTCGTATTGCTACCGACGTCGCGCTGAAGACGTCGTGGAATTCGGGGGCTGGATATGATTTGTCTACGGGCTGCGTACTCGATGAGGCAACTTCAAAATATTCCGAATAATTTTGTCTTGGCTTGGGTGATTCAGACAGGCGCTTGAAGCAGGAAAGTGCAATAGATTCATCAAAATATAATATATTGCACTTTAATTTGCATTAAATCAGTATTAGATGAACATCGTTTGGCGGCTTGACCCGATCTAAACGTCAACCCCTTAATGATGATGGTGATGATGATGATAATAATATTAGTAATAATAATAATATTAATAATTATTATTATTATTATTAGCAAGCAAGAGAAGATTGTTTGTGTAACCGCCTCTCAGGGTGCTGCCTACCTCGAACATCCACCTGTTCCAGTGCTGGCTGTAATTTGAACCAGATCGGGCTGAATGTCGCGTGCTTCATCGTGTGTAAGCGGTTATTGGTGAGGTAGAGACGACGCAGGTTCAGCATCGATGTGAACAAGTCATCCTCGAGGTTGTCTAAGCGGTTATTTCTGCGAAAATCAAATGTACACGTTTAGATGTTTCTCAGAATATTTAACACTCGTCGTGATACCCACATGCCTAGCAAACTTCAAGAGGACTTTTACTGATATTATCGTGCGTTGCTGGTTTGGTTAGATCCTCATGGATATCCGTAGACATCGACGCCTCCCAGGGTCTGTGCTCGCACCTTTACTGTTTTTAGTTCTTATTTGTTTAATTCTTTTAAATATCCAAAGGAAGCTCTTATGTAATCGCTTTTACTGATGATACGAATTCGATTTTTCTAAATAACTACAAGGACGGTTCAAAGTTGCCTCATCTCCTCTTACTCAAATGGCCCGGCTAACAAGTGATCAAACATTTCAATAAACTTGATCTTGCCGGTAATGCCAGCAAAAGCTGCACCTCCTCAGATAACTCCTCCTTGGGAGTAGTCCTAACAGAGACCATCAAATGTCTCGGCCTTATACTGCATGAGCAGACGTGCGCATCTAGATTACATCTAACCTTAATGCTGTGCCATCATTTCAGCCCTCTATCGCTTGCGGCTTATCGGCACATCGGCTATATTTAGCAATCGACGCAAATACTTCGTTAGTTACCTCTATGATATCTATAATCTTCTCCCGGTAAACTCACTATATCTGTTATAGGTTGCCATGCCGAGCTTTAAAATCACTCGGAGTAATATTTCCTGAGATATTTTTCCATTTGATCCCACGTTTTGTAAGACCCCGAGATGTACCATAACATTTGTAGGACAATGAGTCCCTAAGAGTCTAATCAACAAGCCCTTGCTTTTCGTTTGCCCGTGACATGGGGTAATAATCCACAAAGTATTCGCCGTATCACTTCCGGATCTTGTTTTATACAGGAGATAAAAAGGCTTCTCACCAACACGTTTCGTCATGATTGAGACACGTGTATTTTTTGTGTTGTGTTTCTTCCGCTGATGTGCCTATTTTTTAATAGCAAAACGTATTTTGTATGACTGTTTGCGCCTGACAGCGAATGCTTAGAATTTTTTTTACTGAAAACTAAATAATTGTATTGTGCAGTTATGCTGTGACTCCTTTTGAATTTTTTATTATAAATATATTGAAGTTACATTTTTATCCTCAATAATGTTATCCCTATAGTCACAATACACACCCGCTAGGCACTATGGCTTAGCTAATTTTCCATGATTTGTTAACCATTATAAAACAAATTAAACCGGGCGCGTTTGCATTGCTGCCCAAATGGAACTAGGTTCCTCAGAATACGTGTATCACGCTATTTCGAAAACAACTCACTATAATTGAGAATGATACCAATGGACCAGGAAAATGTCTGTCGAAACTGTGCATCCTCTAAGAAAACTTACTCAAGGTGCATAATCTCCAGTTTATCAGGCAGCATTGTTCGTTGCAACGAGGAGATTCTATTTTCGGAGAGGTCCAAAAAGATGAGGTTCTGGGCGTTTCGAAGCGCGAAGTCCTCGATCGTCTCGATACGGTTGTCCTTAAGAATAAGCGATTTCAGACTGGAGGGTGGGACTGCAAACCAGCGCTGACGAATAAGATGCAGCACGTTGTGGCTGAGGTCGATCTGCTCGATGTGACCCAAGGCCGTGAGCTTCTGCAGTTGCATGTCGAACCCCTACGCAACAAGTGAGCCTTGTGAAAAACGGGAAACGTGTTTTGGACAAAATATGTTGCAGTCGACAAAGTGAGGCGTACTAGTATTCCTAGATTTATGCACAGAGAACGCAAGTATGCAGCTCGACAGTAAGTCCTGTCGTTGCGTTGGCGCCACTCCAGCCTACACTGTGTTAAGACGGTCGCTGTGGCAACTTTAGAATAATTCCTGCGTATTTTGTTGGCTTCGTTCTGTTCATACTTAAGATCTCTCCGACTTAAGATTGTCCACTCACCATGTTACAGCGACGTAATGCAAGCGACCGTAGCGTTTGTTCAAGGCCTAGAAAAGGCGTTGATCCCGGAGAACTCAGGGCAGAGATGTTTACTCCAGATAAAGTCACCTCAGAAACCGGTAACCCCTGAAACAGGTTCGCCGGTATTGACGGACCAAGCTGAGGACGCAACGTTCATGAACGTGCGATAACGCATATATAATGTTAGATTTTTATGGTATGATATAATGTGTATTCCTGAAATTGCGGCTAGATATTGACTTCTAAGAAACTGGTAAAACATGTTCGGCAATCGTTTTTCAATGGAGTGGGCGGGCAGTAATGTCTTGTTTAAGAATGGGAGTACAATTTCTATCACCTGTGAGGGTCGTCTAATGTAGATGGTTGGACGTCACTTCACAAAAGGTGTTTCGTGTAAACGAGTTGTTTGGTGGATAAAACAGTCACACAGTCGTAATGAGCAGGAAATTTAGTTAACGGAGATGGGACCGTTAGCGGCTTGTGTACGCTCTGTATTTAGCGGCCGCTAATGCATTTCCTTTGTCAGCACGGGACCCATAGAAGTTCGACATCAGGGGCGAGGGAAAACGGCTTTGTGTAATTATATCACGAATTGAACTGCCATGGCTATAGTATTAAAATATTGTACATTATTGTGCTTGTTCTATGGACGTCGACCGTGATACTATGTTTTCAAGTTATTGAACGTGAAGATTTGAAAAGTGGATATCTCAAGACTCTTATGCTGAGCTACCCAAGACCCTAAGCTAGAATGTGCAATGTCACGCATTCCCTTGATAGGTTCTCATCGTGGCCCTTTTCCTCTGAGATCCTAAAAACGGTCTTTAAGTATGCTGGAAACATACAGCGAGCACCACGGTTTAACGATAACGTGTCGAAGATCCTCTGTAAAGACAACTTTAATACTGTTCAACCTTAAGGTCGCCTCGCTGGCATCATATGGTATTAAACTAATCTGGATATATATACCTGTCCGCCCAGCAGCGGGCCTCCCTTTTTTTGGGGCCTCCCTTTTTTGGGGCCTCCCTAGAGGGGCCTCCCTAAACGCACAGAACAGGCTAATATGTAGTCTGTAGTCTACAGTCTGTCGAGGACGATCTCGTTCATCGAGGACCAGGTAAACCGCTTTCAACTGCCGACTATGGTGTCTTTGCGAAAGTTCTGTACGATTTTGAGCAGAAGATGAGAGAGGAAGCACCGACAATGTTGGACACCGCATGGATGAAACCGTATTTTCGAGCAGCGTCACGTTCTTACCTGCTTCTCCGTCTATAGGTTCCCCCACAACTTAGGCCGCCGGACCACCGGAGTGTCGCCGCGTATTTTATACGGCCTCATTTACACATCATGAGACATGTCGGTTAGCGCCAACGATCTAGGTGTTTTGTTTGGTGATATTTTCCGGAGACGTATATACAACGTATTCCATTGTGTTCAAAATTAAAAGTGATTTAATAATGTTCTATAAAATAGCCCATTCAGTAAACAGTGCTGGCGTGACCCGGCCCGGTCATGCTGAGCTATCGGCGAGGCAGGCTAGGTGAGAGAGTATTGGAACATCGGGTACCCGTACGGGCAGCGCCCACTTGCCTTCAAGACCCTTGGCGGGCCCGGCCAGCAACACTCGCGGTTTGCTGCAGAAGGTTGGGTAGAGGCTGATTCTAGCCAGGGGGGAAGAAGGGCGGACGATATTTTTATACAACGCCAACCGCTTGATAATGCAACAGAGCCTTTTATGTCTCGGTCCAGAGAACCCTCCAGAGATAACTGGTGCCCAAACTGGAATGCCCGTAAAGGCGCACACGTTCGCAAGGACTTAACTCGTGTCACATTTTACTTTGAGGCTCATCAAAGTAAAATGGGACAGATATACATTATGAATATATGCCAAAATTGAAAATATTAGTGGACGAGTGCGTTGGTTCATTTTGTGTCTTATTGGGATTGAAGCCGTCGCCGATTTTTGTGGTTTAATATTTCTAACAAATATATAAAAGTAATGATAAAATCGTAAGTAGTAATAAACAATGCGTTTAGAACTAAATAAGAACGTGCATCTTATTTAAGCAAAAGCAATGTTTCCAGCGGTTCCTAGTCCGTGAGTCTATAGCGGTACCGAAAAACACTTGCGACAATATATTAATAAATCCATGTCTAAAAAAATGAGTTAAATGAAACGCAAACAAAATTTTAAAGAAACGCTAGGACGTTTATGAAATTAGGTAGCCCCCCACCATACAACGTATCCATAAAGTATCGGAACGTCTGGGGGCTTGTACGATGAACAGGCAAGAAGGCCGCTTCTTTAGCCAGCGGTTTTCCGTCGATATGCAAAAAGAGAACGCCGCTTTAGTTTCATTTTTTAAACTACACTCGTGCTATAGAAGATAAGGGATTATGGGAGCACACGCTATTTGCGAACAATGGTCTACCGTATTTCAAATTATTGATAAAACGTAAGATATTATGCTTGAAACCCGTAGGGAAAAATATCTGTTATTTAATTCTGGCAGATTTCGAACTACTGCGTAGGCATGACGAGAAGTGGGGGTCGGCGACTCTCACATTAGATTCGCGCAAGCTGGAGCCCGGCGCGACAGGCGCCCATTGCAAAAAAAATCGATCGCTAACGTTGCAGATTCAGGTTGAATTTCTTTAAAATGAACAAACTTAAGGATTCTAGTTAACCTATGACCCACTATAGGGCTTAACTTAGTATAGTACAAGTAATTCCGCCTTGAGCGTGTAACTGTTAACGATGACACGTTGTGTTCTGACGAACGTCTCAAATACTTCTCCAAGAGCTATCCTTCCACGTCGTACTGTCATGTAGGTCATTTGTAATATTTAAAATAAGCAGATTATGAGGCCGAGGTTTTGATAGAGTGATTCCACTAATTGAAGCTTTCAATGCTTCCTAGCGACTTTGACGGAGAAAAGTGGGTGAATGCGCTAGACAGAAACTAAGCAATGTGTCTAAGACACTAAATTCACGTGGTTAAAGTACTGGTGCCCACGTCTTGCAATGCCATTCAACCAGCGTCAGCGTCGCGATCGCGTTTAGTTGTGGTGACTCAACCCAACCAAACCATGGTTTGACTCTTTGTCGAAGGTTTCAACTTGTTTGTGGATTGCGGACCTCTTCTTGAACATATCTGACAAGCGATGCACATGCTTTTAATTTGTCGTATTAATGGCCCTGATTATGTAATTTATTAAACCCATCGGGCGCTGTGACAACTTGCATCCGCCGACACACTAACGTCTTCCGAATACGTTCTTGTATTACGTTTGTTTTAGTCCAGGCATGTCGTATAACGTCGTGAAAAGGAAATAGTAAAAAAAAGTTGCTTGACGTATTGGGCTGTGGCGCATTGCCATCTCTTCTGTTATTTCGCAGAGATTCAATCGGCGGGGTTTGTCATCAAGGGTTTATAGACTTCTAGCACAGCTTCCTCGTTCGAACCTGCCTTTGGCCCCGTTTAGAACGTGGTGCATCCTTGGTGCCATTTTTGGAAGGTTTCGGCAATGCTTGATGTACCTACGTCTCGAGCAGCTAGTGTGACTAGTGTGGGACTCATAAAGCCACTAAACCCCGGGTTATATTTTTCTTTCAGATCACGATGATGGCAATTTTAACCTATAATAAAGTCCAAATCTCCGTTTGAGAGGCGCTGCTTAGTTTCTTAGACCAAGGAAGCTTTGGTCCAAGCTGTCCGGTATGCGTGGCTTACCCTGATCCGTGATGAGCATCTGCTCGGCTGGTCTCAGTGCTGTCCTATTTTTCGCCATCTGCAGTGCCATATCCGCTAAGACCGGGTCGCGTACAGCGCCTTTGATTCAGATTCTGTCGTTAACAGTCTCCTCTTGGCTTCGGACATTCCACGGACCCTCAGCAGAATACGCGCTAGGTTCAAGGAGATCCTTTTAACTGTATGCGTCATATACTTTACATGCGCCGATCCCGTAAGTTTTGTATCGAGGATAACCCCGAGGTACTTTGCCCCTTTCTCACTTATATAGGGTGGCCCGCCATCACAAGTCTTACCCCTCTTGTCCTAGTTCGGCCTGTTAGACTGCCTTAACCCTGAGCGCGAGATCGTCGGCTTGCGTCAGCGTCTCCACGACACTCGAGAATTTATCGACCTCAAGCACCCCGTCGTAAGCCAGGCTTGATATCGAGTCCTTTGGGACTCCAACTGTACGTTGTAACCGACTCACTTTCACCCTCAATGGTCGGTTTCGGTTCACTTAGAGCTGGTCACGCCGCGACCCAAGCAGAAACGAACAAGATGAACAAATATGCCGAACTGGCAAGAGCCCATAACTTCAGCTTAGTGGCCTTCGAAACCTTGGGACCACCGGGCCCCTTGACTGAAAGAATACTTACTAAATTGGGCGAACGATTAAAGATAACTACTGGGGACAAGAGAGCCGCACAATTTTTGCGCCAAAGACTTTCCATTGACGTCCAGCGGGGCAACGCGATCTCAGTTTTGGGGTCGCTTGCCGAATGGTGCACACCAGGGCTGTTATAGGCTGAAAGTTAACACGTTCACTTACACAGGATTGTAATATAAATTGGTTAATAAAATTCAACTGTACGTTGTTATTAGGCTACCTTAAAGTGTCTCGACGGCGTGAAAATCCATTATGATGACCACCTTCTCTCCTCCTATATATATATGTATATATATATATATATATATATATATATATACAGGGTGTAACCGAAATATTTATAAAAATATTCCCGCCGAAAAATCTTAATTACTCCGCAACCACAGCTCGCATTGCCATAGGTGCCATAATGATGCGTTTGCCTGAATGTGCTAGTTTTGAGCGCTGTATGTGGTCGTAGGGTAATGATTTTGATGTATCTGGCGTAAAAGCTAATAAAGAACTTCATTTTTTGCGAATTCTCTTTTAGGCGACAACGTCGCATCCTCGGGCCGACGTTATATGTTCCTTGGAGGAAGCATAATTTTCTCACAAACACGACGGTACGCTTAGTTTCGGTAAAGGAGGACTGGTTGTCTCGCAATTGCACGTTTTGTTCTCCTATGTCGGGCAAAACTACCGGTGTTACAACTTGCAGCAATTTCACTCTCACTCCGAAACAAGTCTTCTCAGAGGCCATGTTCCATTGGAAAAAAATGTTTGCTTTAACGAGCTCTACAATTCCTTATATCGCTTCTGAAATATTTCGGTTACACCCTGTGTATGTATATTTTTCTTGTTAGTCTTCCGTCGTTTAGTTTGCCGTCGTGCGTCGTATGCGTTCGCAATTCAAGAAACCCTTCTAACTCAGTTTCCATGTCAAGCAGTTGCCGTTGTTGTTTTTGTTGCATTGCTGCTGCTGCTGTCATGGTTGCTGTAGCCTCCCAAGGACAGCGTATTGGGATTTTCCAATTGCCGAAACGGCGACGCATCCGTCACGCGTGAGCCAAGCAGGCCGACATTTATAGCATTCACTACCTTCCACCACCATCAATACTCTCCCCCCTCGCCCCTACCCCCTCCTCATACCCCCCGATTCAGCTGCTGCGAACAAACTTCACCCATGCAGGCGCCGCTGAAGGCTCCATTAGCGAGTACCTGCTAAATACTACTCTGGTCGTTCCGCACCCATTTTGCGGTGAGGCACCACTCATCCGGTCGGTTTATCACTCGTTTATCGTCCTCGCTGTATTGGCCGCGAATTGGTGTCGCCGATTTTTGGCCGAGCCGAACGACTAGTATTCGTTTCGAGTACTACTATGACTTCTTCTACCGCGCACTTACGCTCTTGCTGCACCACCTAAGAACGATTTCTGCTTCTGCTGCAAAAACGACTTCTGCTATTATTACTTCTCCCACTACTACTACTACTACTACTGCTACTACTACTAAGTAAAGTAAAGTTTTCGGGCTGACCCTCAGCCAAGATTTACCGTCCACGGAACTGTTTTTCACATTGCTTCATAGACGGACGACCCCCATAAATACAAATCGGTGGCAACGGTCGGGCTCGAACCCGCGCACCTATCTAGTGTCTCCTCCTCCGGTTGCAAGGCGCAGACTTAAGCCATTGCGCCACCGGGCTCGACACAACTACTACTAGTACTGAGTACTGAATACTACTACTACACCTACTGCTACACATACTGCATCTCATGGCAGCATTTGTATCGAGAATGTAGAATGGCATCTGCCACCTTCGTCATCGGTCTCATCATCATCCTCATCATCGTCGTCGTCGTCGTTGTCGTCACGCTCGGCGTCGATCGGGCCGCGTGTATCGGAACCATCAGCAGCAACGGCAATGAATTACACACGACGAGCACCGACGAACGCCTTCGTTCAGTCAGTTCTGTCCTCGGGGGCCAGACGACGCCGCCGGTTGAATCCTCGCACAACGCACCACTGTGCGTATTGTGCACGTACCTGCGTCTATATCGCCTTTTTGTCGTCACTCCCCCCCCCCCCCCCCCCCTCCGATGCCCGTCGTCAACAGTCCGTGATCATAGCATTCATTATTTGCGTGGTGCCTCACGCATTTTGATTGCCCACCGAACGCTGTCAGCCTCGCAATGGACGCTCTCTAAAGACTGATTCCTAAAGATGTGTGTGTATATATATATATATACATCTTTAGGTATCAGCCTTTAGAGAGCGTCCATTGCGAGTCTGAGTTCGGTGGGCGAGCAAAATGCGTGAGATATGTATATATTATATATATATATATATATATATATATATATATATATATATATATATATATATATATATATATATACTATATATATATATATATATATCTACATGACTCAACAGCAGAACATTTTTAAATCGCTGGTGGTCACTGAGCTTAACTTACGTTCATAAAGTAAAAACGAATGTCGTGTTTGTGTCCCACTTAACTAGTAAGCGTCCAATGAAGATTGCCAAATGGTTAACATCCGTCAGGCGCAAGAAGATACTCGTGTTGCGTACGTGTCGCGAATTGTTATTGGGACGTGGTATGAACACTCAAGCTATGCCGCGCGAGTTGAGTTCTATTATACCGTAAGCTGTTATCGTTTACTTGCAGGACAGAGATCCGTCCAGAATACCTGCCACTAGAATGTAAGGCGCGGGCTGCAGTTTGTGGCGATACAAGAACAGCTCCAGCGCTACTGCAGAAACCCCATGACACTGAGCGTACCGAAACAATGTTGAGGCCTTCTTGGAAAAAGAAACCCTATTTTTATGCTAGCTATACAACCACCATCACCACAACGGGGTACCCTGACAATTCTACAATAATAGAACCTCAATAAAATTAAACAAAAAGGAAAGGATGATATATGGTTTTATTATGTGCAACATTTGCATTCGGCGGTATATATATAAACTTTTTTTTTGTTTTCTCATACGGCTCTCAGCGACGGTATAGGTTTTTTTTTTCAGTAACAGTTTAGGTACGGCAACTGGATTAAATTTGACCGTCATTTTGCATGCTTCAGCCGCTATGCTGTTCAGTACGATCGTATTGTATCCGTTCTGTTTTTCACTTTCGCAGCAATCATGATTTCTCTTTAGACTTGCGGTCTGGTGCATATGAAACCGATCACTGACTCATCCAGTCGACCTCAAAAGTTAGCTCCACCCATATTATAGCTAATATTACACTACTTTCGATACTAAGTCTAGCCGAATGCACGTACAGAACAAGTTGTTGAGTTACATATATCGACGGCTTACTCATTAAACAAACACTTAATATCTATTATGAAAATCTTCAATTTAATAGTCATTCACGTCTATTTGCCGCTGCTGCTATACGATCGGCGAAGTACACGATGGAGGAGAAGGAGCAGGAGGTACTGTGATGATTATCCTCCAGTCGGCAGACAAAGCAACGCAGTGCTGCAAACAAACCCGGAATCGTACACTGTACAATTATCCTATTTATATTCTCATTCTTATACGGCCAAAAAAAATAACAGCGTATCGACGCACAACCCTTCGCGACGGTGAACTTCGCGTTGGCTGTCCACCGCCCACCAAGAAGTTCGCCAAGTTGTTCGTTCATCGATCGACATCATTGCCGTCATTGTTTTCTTCTTCTGCTTCTGCTGCTGTCGCTGCAGTTATTGATGCTGTTGTTCGGATGGATGATGATACTTCACTTCGATCTCAGCGTAGTGATAGCCACTCGTGAAAACAACGATAGCAACATTAGCAGCAGCAGTAGCGACTGAAGTAGGTAATTTCTATAACGACCAACACCCGACTACAACAACAGCAACAACAGCGCCAGTACCGCGAATGGCGTAGGCTTCATCCGGGCCACGGCTCCGGCTCTGGCCGCCGCCGCCAGCTATTTACCGCGAGCGAGAGCTTCATTCTCTCTTCCTCCCCCACCTTTTTTTTTGTTTCATCATCGTCAATATCATCATTGTCCTCATCGTCATCATCATCATCATCATATTCTTCTATCATCATCTTCTCCTCGTTCACGATATATTCGCAGATAGATAGGTGAATATGGCATTGCCGCCAAACGAAGTCGAAAGCGAACACCGAATGTGGAGGCGGAGGTAGCCAGCCATACCCCACCGATCACGTCCAACCGCAGGCAGCAGACACAACCATACGAATGATCCTTCCTCCTCCGCCAGCCAAGTCAGTCTGCGCGGCGTTTGAGGAGTAGGAGAGCGAAGCATGCCGGAATCGAGGGCCGGACAGCAGTAGCGACCGCGGCAACAGCAAGAACAACAACGACAACAACAACTCAACTAGCTGGATCGGAGAGATTCGATCTAAAATCGTTCTTCTTCTTGCCATCATCATTGCCACAATACCAACAGCACAATCAACAATAGCAATCCTGTCACGTCATCAACAACAAACAATAATATATAGGCACTACCCTGCCCAAAATACAGGCGTCAGAGGTATTAAGACGGTGTAAACGGGGGGGGCAAACAACAACACACAACAAAAATAATACTAATAATAATAATAATAATAGTAGTAATAGTAATCACTATTAGCAAGTTATTCGAATCCGCGCGGCGCAAATTTCACCCGCTCCTCTAGTTTAAACACATGCTTCCCCTTTTCCCGCTTCCAACCAAAATAAGACAACTGTCCTCAAGGGCAGGTCGCAAACGATAAAGGAATACCAAGGTTTGATTTGGTGTAACTACTTAGACTACTATTATTCTTAGACTGAAGCTTAATATAGTGAGCATTGAGAATACTGCGGCAAAACGGTTCATTAATGTTAATGGTGCCGGTAAACGTTGCAGTTAGATTTCGTTGCGTGCTATTTGTGGGCGTGTGCTAGCGCGGAGCTGGCGCTAAAGGTATGCGCTTTCGTCTATATTAATTGACTCATATATATATATATATATATATATATATGTATATATAAAGTTGTAAAATCGTATTTAAGAATATGTATCTATTTTTAAAGAACTAACTGGGAAATGCAGTACGCACACGGTTACTACGCAGTATTGTCTTCGACTGTGTGGGCCGGTAACGGGGACAGATCCAACTCACTAAGGCATGTCCTCCTTCCCATTTCAGCTGAAAGTGCTGCTAGTAGCGTCACTACAAACTACAGAGGAGGGAGGTGGGTATAATAGGCCCGATTTACTAATTGCGCTGCTCCCCGTAACCGGAAAAAGCGTTGGAATGCACATGCGGATAACTGGCTCTTTCTTCGTTAGGACACGCTTAATGAAAGTCGCTATCGTGTTCCAGTCATCATGTGAGGTTGTCATTTTGCGACCAGAGTGGGTAGGCTGAGTGAAGTCGACGGGGTGCAGCTGCGTTCTGGAGGAGTCGGCACTGGGGCTGCCAGACGAGGCAAATTAGGATAGCATGTTTTGGTGTGTACTCCACCGCAGTGCCACAGTGAATACATATCAGTCTTGGCGATTCGGTAGAGGTGGCCTGCTTTCTCTCCGCGGCGTCCAAGCTATGCCCTTATGTCTGGGAGGAGGTATTTGTTTGCGCCCCGGGCCATCCGCTCTCGATGTTGTTCCACTCCTCCTGCCAGCAGTCTAATGTTGTCTGACTGACGCTCGACGTCCTTGTTTTGTGTGGTATCTTTCCAGAGTATCGGGCGTAGATGGCTTGCCCCTCAAGCACGAACTGCAAAGGCTTACGCTTGCGTCCCAAAAGTATTGCCTTGTTGTTCGCCGGCGCGAGGGTCAGCCCTGCGTACTTCATTCAACAGGCTACATCTTCGATGACGCCGTTTGTATGCCGCTCTTGCCCGCCAGCCGATCTTGCTTGAATAAGAACAAGAAGGTTGTCGTCGTTTGCAAGGAGCTCAGAGGCCTCATAGTCGGAGCACCCAATCATATGTTACGCTCCAAAGCTGCGGTCCGAGAATGGAGCCCTCGCAAAAGTCGAGGCAGTGACACGTATAAGTCCGCTTATCTAGATAGTTGGAGATGAGGCGGAGGACGTAAGATGGCATTTTACGTCTTTAGAGTACCTTAAGAATGGTGCTTCTTAAGGCGTTTTTTACATCCAGGAGATCTGGGGGT
>QVRM01000789.1:0-102500 GCA_003439945.1 Dermanyssus gallinae
TAAGAAACGAACGAGCCGGTTTGCAAGAAACGAACGAGCCGGTTTGTAAGAAACGAACGAGCCAGTTTGTAAGAAACGAACGAGCCGGTTCTAAGAAACGAGCGTTTTAAGAAACGAGCCGGTTTTAAGAAACGAGCCGGTTTGTAAGAAACGAACGAGCCGGTTCTAAGAAACGAGCCGGTTTTTTAAGAAACGAGCCGGTTGTAAGAAACGAGCCGGTTGTAAGAAACGAGCCGGTTTGTAAGAAACGAGCCGGTTTGTAAGAAACGAGCCGGTTTGTAAGAAAACGAACGAGCCGGTTCTAAGACGAGCCGGTTTGTAAGAAAGAGCCGGTTTGTAAGAAACGAACGAGCCGGTTTGCAAGAAACGAACGAGCGGTTGTAAGAAACGAACGAGCCGGTTTGTAAGAAACGAACGAGCCAGTTTGACTACGAAACGAACGAGCCCCGGTTCTAAGAAACGAGCCGGTTTCTAAGAAACGAGCCGGTTTGTAAGAAAGCAAACGAGCCGGTTGTAAGAAACGAGCCGGTTTGTAAGAAACGAACGAGCCGGTTCTAAGAAACGAGCCGGTTCTAAGAAACGAGCCGGTTTTTGTAAGAAACGAGCCGGTCTAAGAAACGCCGGTTTGTAAGAAACGAACGAGCCAGTTTGTAAGAAACGAACGAGCCGGTTCTAAGAAACGAGCCGGTTGTAAGAAACGAGCCGGTTTGTAAGAAACGAACGAGCCGGTTGCAAGAACGAACGAGCCGGTTTGTAAGAAAACGAACGAGCCGGTTTGTAAGAAAACGAACGAGCCAGTTTGTAAGAAACGAACGAGCCGGTTCTAAGAAACGAGCCGGTTTAAGAAACGAGCCGGTTTGTAAGAAACGAGCCGGTTGTAAGAAACGAGCCGGTTTGTAAGAAACGAACGAGCCAGTTTGTAAAGAAACGAACGAGCCGGTTCTAAGAAACGAGCCGGTTTGTAAGAAACGAGCCGGTTTTAAGAAACGAGCCGGTTTGTAAGAAACGAGCCGGTTGTAAGAAGAAACGAGCCGGTTTGTAAGAAACGAGCCGGTTTGTAAGAAACGAAACGAGCCGGTTCTAAGAAGAAACGAGCCGGTTTGTAAGAAACGAGCCGGTTTGTAGAAACGAACGAGCCGGTTTGCAAGAAACGAACAAGCCGGTTTGTAAAGAAACGAACGAGCCGGTTCTAAGAAACGAGCCGGTTTGAGAAAACGGACGAACGGCCGTTCTAAGAAACGAGCCGGTTTGTAAGAAACGAACGAGCCGGTTTGCAAGAAACGAACGAGCCGGTTCTAAGAAACGAGCCGGTTTGTAAGAAACGAACGAGCCAGTTTGTAAGAAACGAACGAGCCGGTTCTAAGAAACGAGCCGGTTTTAAGAAACGAGCCGGTTGTAAGAAACGAGCCGGTTTGTAAGAAAAGAGCCGGTTGTAAGAAAACGAGCCGGTTTGTAAGAAACGAACGAGCCGGTTCTAAGAAACGAGCCGGTTTGTAAGAAACGAGCCGGTTTGTAAGAACGAACGAGCCGGTTTGCAAGAAACGAACAAGCCGGTTTTGTAAGAAACGAACGAGCCGCGTTCTAAGAAACGAGCCGGTTTGTAAGAAACGAACGAGCCGGTTCTAAGAAACGAGGCCGGTTTGTACGAACGAGCCGGTTTGTAAGAAACGAGCCGGTTGTAAGAACGAGCCGGTTTGTAAGGAAACGAGCCGGTTTGCAGAAACGAACGAGCCGGTTTGTAAGAAAACGAACGAGCCGGTTCTAAGAAACGAGCCGGTTTGTAAAGAAACGAACGAGCCGGTTCTAAGAAACGAGCCGGTTTGTAAGAAACGAGCCGGTTTGTAAGAAACGAGCCGGTTTGTAAGAAACGAACGAGCCGGTTCTAAGAAACGAGCCGGTTTGTAAGAACACGAGCCGGTTTGTAAGAAACGAACGAGCCGGTTCTAAGAAACGAGCCGGTTTGTAAGAAACGAACGAGCCAGGTTCTAAGAAACAAGCCGGTTTGTAAAAAACGAACGAGCCGGTTCTAAGAAAGGAGCCGGTTTGTAAGAAACGAACGAGCCGGTTCTAAGAAACGAGCCGGTTTGTAAAAAACGAACGAGCCGGTTCTAAGAAACAAGCCGGTTTGTAAAAAACGAACGAGCCGGTTCTAAGAAAGGAGCCGGTTTGTAAGAAACGAACGAGCTGGTTTGCAAGAAACGAACGAGCCGATTTGTAAGAAACGAACGAGCCGGTTCTAAGAAACGAGCCGGATTTGTAAGAAACGAACGAGCCGGTTCTAAGAAACAAGCCGGTTTGTAAGAAACGAACGAGCCGGTTCTAAGAAACGAGCCGGTTTGCAAAAAACGAACGAGCCGGTTTGCAAGAAACGAACGAGCCGGTTTGTAAGAAACGAACGAGCCGGTTCTAAGAAACGAGCCGGTTTGTAAGAAACGAACGAGCCGGTTTGCAAGAAACGAACGAGCCGGTTTGTAAGAAACGAACGAGCCGGTTCTAAGAAACGAGCCGGTTTGTAAGAAACGAACGAGCCGGTTCTAAGAAACGAGCCGGTTTTGTAAGAAACGAACGAGCCGGTTCTAAGAAACGAGCCGGTTTGCAAAAAACGAACGAGCCGGTTTGCAAGATACGAACGAGCCGGTTTTGTAAGAAACGAACGAGCCGGTTCTAAGAAACGAGCCGGTTTGTAAGAAACGAACGAGCCGGTTCTAAGAAACGAGCCGGTTTGTAAGAAACGAACGAGCCGGTTCTAAGAAACGAGCCGGTTTGTAAGAAACGAACGAGCCGGTTTGCAAGAAACGAACGAGCCGGTTTGTAAGAACGAACGAGCCGGTTTGTAAGAAACGAACGAGCCGCTTTGCAAGAAACGAACGAGCCGGTTTGTAAGAAACGAACGAGCCGGTTCTAAGAAACGAGCCGGTTTGTAAAAAACGAACGAGCCGGTTCTAAGAAACGAGCCGGTTTGTTAAAAAACGAACGAGCCGGTTCTAAGAACGAGCCGGTTTGTAAGAAACGAACGAGCCGGTTTGCAAGAAACGAACGAGCCGGTTCTAAGAAACGAGCCGGTTTGTAAGAAACGAACGAGCCGGTTCTAAGAAACGAGCCGGTTTGTAAGAAACGAACGAGCCGGTTCTAAGAAACGAGCCGGTTTGTAAGAAACGAACGAGCCGGTTCTAAGAAACGAGCCGGTTTGTAAGAAACGAACGAGCCGGTTCTAAGAAACGAGCCGGTTTGTAAGAAACGAACGAGCCGGTTCTAAGAAACGAGCCGGTTTGTAAGAACGAACGAGCCGGTTCTAAGAAACGAGCCGGTTTGTAAGAAACGAACGAGCCGGTTTGCAAGAAACGAACGAGCCGGTTTGTAAGAAACGAACAAGCCGGTTTGTAAGAAACGAACAAGCCGGTTCTAAGAAACGAGCCGGTTTGTAAGAAATGAGCCGGTTTGTAAGAAACGAACGAGCCGGTTCTAAGAAACAAGCCGGTTTGTAAGAAATGAGCCGGTTTGTAAGAAACGAACAAGCCGGTTCTAAGAAACGAGCCGGTTTGTAAGAAATGAGCCGGTTTGTAAGAAACGAACAAGCCGGTTCTAAGAAACGAGCCGGTTTGTAAGAAATGAGCCGGTTTGTAAGAAACGAACGAGCCGGTTCTAAGAAACAAGCCGGTTTGTAAGAAACGAACAAGCCGGTTTGTAAAAAACGAACGAGCCGGTTTGTAAAAAACGAACGAGCCGGTTCTAAGAAACGAGCCGGTTTGTAAGAAACGAACGAGCCGGTTTGCAAGAAACGAGCCGGTTTGTAAGAAACGAACGAGCCGGTTTGCAAGAAACGAACGAGCCGGTTTGTAAGAAACGAACGAGCCGGTTCTAAGAAACGAGCCGGTTTGTAAGAAACGAGCCGGTTTTAAGAAAGGAGCCGGTTTGTAAGAAACGAGCCGGTTTGTAAGAAACGAACGAGC
The DNA here is from genome assembly GCA_003439945.1 of Dermanyssus gallinae. Classification (NCBI taxonomy): domain Eukaryota; kingdom Metazoa; phylum Arthropoda; class Arachnida; order Mesostigmata; family Dermanyssidae; genus Dermanyssus; species Dermanyssus gallinae. The sequence continues at coordinate 3,951 of QVRM01000789.1, forward strand.
CGGTTCTAAGAAAGGAGCCGGTTTATAAGAAACGAACGAGCCGGTTTGTAAGAAACGAACGAGCCGGTTTTAAGAAACGAGCCGGTTTGTAAGAAGAAACGAGCCGGTTTGTAAGAAACGAACGAGCCGGCTCTAAGAAACAAGCCGGTTTGTAAGAAACGAATAAGCCGGTTTTGTAAAATACGAACGAGCCGGTTCTAAGAAACGAGCCGGTTTGCAAGAAACGAACGAGCCGGTTCTAAGAAAACGAGCCGGTTTGTAAGAAACGAGCCGGTTTTGTAAGAAACGCACGAGCCGGTTCTAAGAAACAAGCCGGTTTGCAAGAAACGAAACAAGCCGGTTTGTAAAAACGAACGAGCCGGTTTGTAAGAAACGAACGAGCCGGTTCTAAGAAACGAGCGGTTTGTAAGAAACGAACGAGCCGGTTTGCAAGAAACGAACGAGCCGGTTCTAAGAAAGGAGCCGGTTGTAAGAACGAACGAGCCGGTTTGCAAGAAACGAACGAGCCGGTTTGTAAGAAACGAACGAGCCGGTTTGTAAGAAACGAACGAGCCGGTTTGCAAGAAAAGAACGAGCCGGTTTGTAAGAAACGAACGAGCCGGTTTGTAAGAAACGAACGAGCCGGTTCTGAGAAAGGAGCCGGTTTATAAGAAACGAACGAGCCGGTTTGTAAGAAACGAACGAGCCGGTTCTAAGAAACGAGCCGGTTTGTAAGAAACGAGCCGGTTTGTAAGAAACGAACGAGCCGGTTCTAAGAAACGAGCCGGTTTGTAAGAAACGAGCCGGTTTGTAAGAAACGAGCCGGTTTGTAAGAAACGAACGAGCCGGTTCTAAGAAACGAGCCGGTTTGTAAGAAACGAGCCGGTTTGTAAGAAACAAACGAGCCGGTTCTAAGAAACTAGCCGGTTTGTAAGAAACGAACAAGCCGGTTTGTAAAAAACGAACGAGCCGGTTCTAAGAACGAGCCGGTTTGTAAGAAACGAACGAGCCGGTTTGCAAGAAACGAACGAGCCGGTTCTAAGAAACGAGCCGGTTTGTAAGAAACGAACAAACCGGTTTGTAAAAAACAAACGAGCCGGTTTGTAAGAAACGAACAAACCGGTTTGTAAAAAACAAACGAGCCGGTTTGTAAGAAACGAACGAGCCGGTTTGTAAAAAACGAACGAGCCGGTTCTAAGAAACAAGCCGGTTTGTAAGAAACGAGCCGGTTTGTAAGAAACGAGCCGGTTTGTAAGAAACGAACGATCCGGTTCTAAGAAACGAGCCGGTTTGTAAGAAGCGAACGAGCCGGTTCTAAGAAACAAGCCGGTTTGTAAGAAACGAGCCGGTTTGTAAAAAACGAACGAACCGGTTTGTAAAAAACGAACGAGCCGGTTCTAAGAAACGAGCCGGTTTGTAAGAAACGAGCCGGTTTTTAAGAAACGAAACGAGCCGGTTCTAAGAAACAAGCCGGTTTGTAAGAAACGAACAAGCCGATTTGTAAAAAACAAACAAGCCGGTTTGTAAAAAACGAACGAGCCGGTTCTAAGAAACGGGCCGGTTTGCAAGAAACGAACGAGCGGTTCTAAGAAACGAGCCGGTTTGCAAGAAACGAACGAGCCGGTTCTAAGAAACGAGCCGGTTTGTAAGAAACGAACGAGCCGGTTTGCAAGAAACGAACGAGCCGGTTTGTAAGAAACGAGCCGGTTTGTAAGAAACGAACGAGCCGGTTCTAAAAAACGAGCCGGTTTGTAAGAAACGAGCGAGCCGGTTCTAAGAAAGGAGCCGGTTTGTAAGAAGCAAACAAACCGGTTCTAAGAAACGAGCCGATTTGTAAGAAACGAACGAGCCGGTTCTAAGAAAAAAGCCGGTTTGTAAGAAACGAACGAGCCGGTTTGCAAGAAACGAACGAGCCGATTTGTAAGAAACGAACGAGCCGGTTCTAAGAACGAGCCGGTTTGTAAGAAACGAACGAGCCGGTTTGCAAGAAACGAGCCGGTTTGTAAGAAACGAACGAGCCGGTTTGTAAGAAACGAACGAGCCGGTTCTAAGAAACGAGCCGGTTTGTAAGAAACGAACGAGCCGGTTCTAAGAAACGAGCCGGTTTGAAAGATACGAGCCGGTTTGTAAGAAACGAACGAGCCGGTTTTAAGAAAGGAGCCGGTTTGTAAGAAACGAGTCGGTTTGTAAGAAACGAACGAGCCGGTTCTAAGAAACGAGCCGGTTTGTAAGAAACGAACGAGCCGGTTTGTAAGAAACGAACGAGCCGGTTCTAAGAAACGAGCCGGTTTGTAAGAAACGAACGAGCCGGTTTGCAAGAAACGAACGAGCCGGTTCTAAGAAACGAGCCGGTTTGTAAAAAACGAACAAGCCGGTTTGTAAAAACGAACAAGCCGGTTCTAAGAAACGAGCCGGTTTGTAAGAAACGAACAAGCCGGTTTGTAAAAAACGAACAAGCCCGTTCTAAGAAACGAACGAGCCGGTTTGTAAGAAACGAACGAGCCGGTTTGCAAGAAACGAACGAGCCGGTTTGTAAGAAACGAACGAGCCGGTTCTAAGAAACGAGCCGGTTTGTAAGAAACGAGCCGGTTTGTAAGAAACGAACGAGCCGGTTCTAAGAAACAAGCCGGTTTGTAAGAAACGAACAAGCCGGTTTGTAAAAAACGAACGAGCCGGTTTGTAAAAAACGAACGAGCCGGTTCGAAGAAACGAGCCGGTTTGTAACAAACAAACGAGCCGGTTTGCAAGAAACGAACGAGCCGGTTTGTAAGAAACGAACGAGCCGGTTCTAAGAAACGAGCCGGTTTGTAAGAAACGAGCCGGTTTGTAAGAAACGAACGAGCCGGTTATAAGAAACAAGCCGGTTTGTAAAAAACGAACAAGCCGGTTTGTAAAAACGAACGAGCCGGTTCTAAGAAACGAGCCGGTTTGTAAGAAACGAACAAACCGGTTTGTAAGAAACGAACAAACCGGTTTGTAAAAAACGAACGAGCCGGTTTGTAAGAAACGAACAAGCCGGTTTGTAAAAACGAACGAGCCGGTCTAAGAACGAGCCGGTTTGTAAGAAACGAACGAGCCGGTTCTAAGAAACGAGCCGGTTTGTAAGAAACGAACGAGCCGGTTCTAAGAACGAGCCGGTTTGTAAGAAACGAGCCGGTTTGTAAGAAACGAACAAGCCGGTTTGTAAGAAACGAACAAGCCGGTTGTAAGAAACGAACAAGCGGTTTGTAAGAAACGAACGAGCCGGTTTGTAAGAAACGAGCCGGTTTGTAAGAAACGAACGAGCCGGTTCTAAGAAACGAGCCGGTTTGTAAGAAGCGAACGAGCCGGTTCTAAGAAGGAGCCGGTTTGTAAGAAGCAAACAAACCGGTTCTAAGAAACGAGCCGATTTGTAAGAAACGAACGAGCCGGTTTGCAAGAAAACGAACGAGCCGATTTGTAAGAAACGAACGAGCCGGTTCTAAGAAACGAGCCGGTTTGTAAGAAACGAACGAGCCGGTTTGCAAGAAACGAGCGGTTTATAAGAAACGAACGAGCCGGTTTCTAAGAAACGAGCCGGTTTGTAAGAACGAACGAGCCGGTTCTAAGAAACGAGCCGGTTTGTAAGAAACGAGCCGGTTTGTAAGAAACGAACGAGCCGGTTCTAAGAAACGAGCCGGTTTGTAAGAAACGAACGAGCCGGTTCTAAGAAACGAGCCGGTTTGTAAGAAGCGAACGAGCCGGTTCTAAGAAAGGAGCCGGTTTGTAAGAAGCAAACAAACCGGTTCTAAGAAAGGAGCCGGTTTGTAAGAAACGAACGAGCCGGTTCTAAGAAACGAGCCGGTTTGTAAGAAACGAACGAGCCGGTTTGCAAGAAACGAGCCGGTTTATAAGAAACGAACGAGCCGGTTCGCAAGAAACGAACGAGCCGGTTTGTAAGAAACGAACGAGCCGGTTCTAAGAAACGAGCCGGTTTGTAAGAACGAGCCGGTTTGTAAGAAACGAACGAGCCGGTTCTAAGAAGGAGCCGGTTTGTAAGAAACGAGTCGGTTTGTAAGAAACGAACGAGCCGGTTCTAAGAAACGAGCCGGTTTGTAAGAAACGAACGAGCCGGTTTGTAAGAAACGAACGAGCCGGTTCTAAGAAACGAGCCGGTTTGTAAGAAACGAGCCGGTTCTAAGAAACGAGCCGGTTTGTAAGAAACGAGCCGGTTTGTGAGAAACGAACAAGCCGGTTCTAAGAAACGAGCCGGTTTGTAAAAAACGAACGAGCCGGTTTGTAAAAAACGAACGAGCCGGTTCTAAGAAACGAGCCGGTTTGTAAGAAACGAACGAGCCGGTTCTAAGAAACAAGCCGGTTTGTAAGAAACGAACAAGCCGGTTTGTAAGAAACGAGCCGGTTTGTGAAAAACGAACGAGCCGGTTCTAAGAAACGGGCCGGTTTGTAAGAAACGAACGAGCCGGTTTGTAAGAAACGAACGAGCCGGTTTGTAAGAAACGAACGAGCCGGTTTGTAAGAAACGAACGAGCCGGTTTGTAAGAAACGAACGAGCCGGTTCTAAGAAACGAGCCGGTTTGTAAGAAACGAACAAGCCGGATTGTAAGAAACGAACGAGCCGGCTTGTAAGAAACGAGCCGGTTTGTAAGAAACGAACGAGCCAATTCTAAGAAACGAGCCGGTTTGTAAGAAACGAACGAGCCGGTTCTAAGAAAGGAGCCGGTTTGTAAGAAGCAAACAAACCGGTTCTAAGAAACGAGCCGATTTGTAAGAAACGAACGAGCCGGTTTGTAAGAAACGAACGAGCCGGTTTGTAAGAAACGAACGAGCCGGTTTGTAAGAAACGAACGAGCCGGTTTGTAAGAAACGAGCCGGTTTGTAAGAAACGAACGAGCCAATTCTAAGAAACGAGCCGGTTTGTAAGAAACGAACAAGCCGGATTGTAAGAAACGAACGAGCCGGCTTGTAAGAAACGAGCCGGTTTGTAAGAAACGAACGAGCCAATTCTAAGAAACGAGCCGGTTTGTAAGAAACGAACGAGCCGGTTCTAAGAAAGGAGCCGGTTTGTAAGAAGCAAACAAACCGGTTCTAAGAAACGAGCCGATTTGTAAGAAACGAACGAGTCGGTTCTAAGAAAGGAGCCGGTTTGTAAGAAACGAACGAGCCGGTTTGCAAGAAACGAACGAGCCGGCTTGTAAGAAACGAGCCGGTTTGTAAGAAACGAACGAGCCGGTTCTAAGAAACGAGCCGGTTCGTAAGAAACGAACGAGCCGGTTCTAAGAAAGGAGCCGGTTTGTAAGAAGCAAACAAACCGGTTCTAAGAAACGAGCCGATTTGTAAGAAACGAACGAGCCGGTTCTAAGAAAGGAGCCGGTTTGTAAGAAACGAACGAGCCGGTTTGCAAGAAACGAACGAGCCGATTTGTAAGAAACGAACGAGCCGGCTTGTAAGAAACGAACGAGCCGGTTCTAAGAAAGGAGCCGGTTTGTAAGAAGCAAACAAACCGGTTCTAAGAAACGAGCCGGTTTGTAAGAAACGAACGAGCCGGTTCGCAAGAAACGAGCCGGTTTGTAAGAAACGAACGAGCCGGTTTGCAAGAAACGAACGAGCCGGTTTGTAAGAAACGAACGAGCCGGTTCTAAGAAACGAGCCGGTTTGTAAGAAACGAACGAGCCGGTTCTAAGAATGAGCCGGTTTGTAAGAAACGAGTCGGTTTGTAAGAAACGAACGAGCCGGTTCTAAGAAACGAGCCGGTTTGTAAGAAACGAACGAGCCAGTTTGTAAGAAACGAACGAGCCGGTTCTAAGAAACGAGCCGGTTTGTAAGAAACGAGCCGCTTTGTAAGAAACGAGCCGGTTTGTAAGAAACGAACGAGCCAGTTCTAAGAACGAGCCGGTTTTAAGAACGAGCCGGTTCTAAGAACGAGCAGGTTCTAAGAACGAGCCGGTTCTAAGAATGAGCCGGTTCTAAGAACGAGCTGGTTCTAAGAACGAGCCGGTTCTAAGAACGAGCTGGTTCTCAGAACAGGACGGTGTAAGAACGAGCCGGTTCTAAGAACAGGACGGTTCTAAGTACGAGCCGGTTCTACGAACGAGCCGGAAAGGGTACAGGGGAGGAGGTTACGGTATCTGAATCAGTATACTATATCAATATGGTATATATTTAGGTGTGACTATATTAAACAAGGAGTTATTGGAAGACGAAAATGTGTAAACCATAGGAAAGGAGGGATCAATATATATGTGGTTACAAGGTACATTTGCAAGACAATGTATGTGCCAGGACTGACACGTATAAAACCAACTTTTGAAAACGCCGCTTTATTATATAGCTTAGGCTTAGGGAGAAAAATAGATACCTCAGGGAAAAGAAATTTAATTTTTATTGAAGTAGCATTTCAATTATTACAGATCATTTTTTGGAGGAGAGGGGAGATGTCAAAATTTATCAAAGTAGGTTGAAGGGAAAGTACAAAGTAAGCTGAGGTAAAATAGTCGAATCTAGACATTACGTGACGGACGCTGGGTTAAGAAGATGCAGGGAGTAGAAAGCTTGTAACAGTAAAAACAAAACGGTACAGAAAGGTGGAATTTGCGGCAAAACAGATTTAGTTCTCGGTTAATGGACAGATACTAGTATATCCACTGGGCAAATGAAAAGTAGAGCACATGTTATATGATAAAGAAAATAAATATTTTATATATGTTTATTTTAAAAACATAATTTACAATAATTGTACGATAACAAAGAAGGCAGCATGTTGTTACCGTATGCAAAAGCAGGTATGTTAGACTCGAGGGTAGGGCGGACAGGGTGTGAGAAGCAAGAAGCAACGCCTTATCGGATATGCACAAAGGAAGAGGAACAGTTGGATCATCTAGTTAGAGAGAGTAAACGCTTTGGGGAGGACTAGGAATTCGAATTAGGAGCAACGTTAGAAGAAGACATGGGCGCACAAAAGGTTTAGGTATAATTACGAAGTTATCCCAATGGAACGTGCTCAGGAGGTACGGTCATCGTGGGTCAAACCTTTGTGCTAACTTTCTTGCGCATGGCAGATATCAGGGTTCGAAAAATTCCGTGGAGCTAATTTAACCTAATGCAGACAGTCGGGCGATCCCAACTTCTGCAAAGGGCAAATTTCTGCTAAAGGACCTGGCAAACTATGTCTTAGAACCAGCCTGACGTTAACTGAAATATTTCTACAAATGACAGCGCCTGATGTGAGGAAAGCTCTCTTGTTGATCAGAGAGAAGTACTGCGGGGATTTGGATAGTCATCTGAACAACCGTACGATCCGAACCTAGAGATATGAAATACATCGGTTTGATGCTCAACCGGAACCTGAACGAACGGCTCACGTAATAGCCGATACACCAAGGCGGAGCGCCACCTGTACAGACTGCTGCCAGGAAACAGGGAATTAACATAAAAGAGGCGCCGTCTGTTAACCTTAGTTGCTCGATTGACGAGTACTTTCTTAGCTTGCTGATTTTTGCAAGGTGGGCTGCATAGCCAGCTTCGGATGCGCCGCCACCGACCATAAAGGCGCTAGGGAGTCGATAACCGTTGCATTCCAAGCCAGCATTATGCATTACTCGAAGGGTGTAAATGTCATTCCTTCTGGACGTCTGCCGTCCTCTGCGCAAAGGCTAGGAGGTTCAAGGATGCACGGGCAACCACATAACGTAAGGGATCTGCTGAAGGTGTAATTAATAGCGGCGTGTCTAAGTCGTCGTCCTGCGCTCACGATACACGACAGAGCGTGATGTCCTAGTTTGTTGACGGGTGTCCATATTGACACCGAAGAGGAGTAACTAGATCGGTCCCTAGTCATAGGCCTACTGCTATGCGGATGGCTTCGTCATCGAGAAGGGCGCCTATAGAGGCGCCGAAAAGCACGAGTAACGAGGCGCCTAAATCCTTGGCGGACACGGCGTTCAGGCGAACTCTGGTCGTGTTGTTGTCAGCTTTGTTGAAGAGATGTCGTTGTACCTTACCGTGTGAAAGAGCACTCCGGTTACGTTGGGATAGTACGTTGTCAGGCCTACATCCGCACCGAGCTACAGTGTTTTCCTCAAGGTAGGCTAAGCGGTTTCTAAACTGGCCGACGCCCGCTGTGTCTAAAAGGAGGATTGCTTTGTTTTATCCGCTTAGCATTGATGAGACTAAAGCAGGTCTGGCCAGGGTCAGTAAATTAGGGACCCCGAGGCCCTCTTCAGTGATGGGTAGTAATAATTTTTGCCGTGCGTTAAGTGGAAGAGATAACCTCAGCAGCGACTCGAGGGCGGACAGTGTCAGCTCGTTAAGCTTTTGCAAGTCATCGGTTTAATTAGATAGGTCAGCTTCTCGAAGAAGGTGGATGAGTCTTGAGGACGTGAAAAGGACTGGAGTAAGAAAAGTACCCGATGGACTTCTACAAAAAGGAACATAAGCGGAGGCATTTTCTAGCTTTAATCTTATCGTTCGGTTGCCGTTGTGAGCCCTCCGGGACAAATTGGTACATCTAGTAGCTCCAGAACGTCCTTGACAGTCTTCTTGCAGTCGGACAGGAGGTCTCGCAGTGCAAATCGAGGAAGGCCTCACGACTGGAGCCAAAGAAGCATAATTCGCATTTGGCTGGTTTTAACTCCAAGCCAGGTGTTACATCGAAGTTAGGGACCCGTCGAATGTCCTTGACTGCTGTGCGAACACTTCCTCCTAATAGGCCATCGTCAACGTACCAGTGGTTCAGCGGGCTCCTAAGGAATCTACCAGATCTTTGTTACCCAGACAAAACAGAGGTGAAGCTAGGGATCCCCTTGCTGCAGTCCGGTGGCTGACGAAACCCTTTGCACAGGTAGGACCAGGTGGGAATTATGCCGGTATGCCAGTCCGACGTAGTGTAATAGATGAGGGGCGTGGGATGCAGCGACCTGTAGCAGGTGATCGCGTCTTATATTGTTAAAACTGTTCCTAAAATCGAGTTTCATTAGAACCCCTAGGGGTTCGCGCCAGTCGACAACGGCACGGGTTACGTGGGGCGTACCGATCCGTTTTTTTTCTTAAGGGCAAGTAGTCTTGCACAAAACATCAACGGTAAAAGACAAAGCGGAAGGTTGTCCTAAAAAAAGATTTACAATCTTTGCCAATGCGGAGAGCAGGCGAGCGGCGACATCACTACCTTCTCCAGCCCAATAGGAAGATCAACATCTCTGCTACAAACATAACAAATTAATGCTTTCACTACAGTGACATTGTTGATCATTACACAACCGTGGTAAAAGGGAAAACATCACGCGGCACAACCTCTTTGGTCGGACAGATTGGTAGACCTGTCAGCCGTGCCTTCTTGATTCTTCCCTGACTTGCTTGAGGCTTGCTTGCACGACCATGAAGAGCTTACTTATTCAAGCCAGACGACAGACACATGCGACATTTGCACAAACTCGAGACGACGTCGATGCGATGCTTACAAATCGCGTCGGACCGCAAATGTATCGAGTATGGTAAGAAACAAAACTTTTTGAAGCGGTCGGTATAACACCACATCAAAGCAATCATATCAAAGCAAAACGCTCAAGACCACCACGGACCAGCCGCCCAGTTGACTCCACTAGATTTCCAGGTCATTTCAGCGGCATAGTCTTATTCATATTTACCGACATCCTTTCCCGCAAACTTCGCGGCGTGATATTGGTACGATATTGATACGAAGTGCTGCCAGAGACTAAAACTAGTCTCTGAGTTCACAGTCACGAAGGTTTTTTCATTGAATATGTGTTTCAACCATTTTTATCCGAACTACTTTAGTTTTATCTTAGAGGTTTCCCAGGGGCTAGAACGAATAGCCCTTATCTTCGTCCTAGCCCCTGGGCAACATCCGCAGTGCAGAGGCTGTATGCTTTCGAGTGTATTTGCAAGGTACTTATGAATAAAGCTATGCGTTTCATTCAGTCATTCAGTTACCTTGCTGAAAATGAAGGTTCCTCGCCCGTGTCTCACATTAGCCGAGAAGTATTCTCTTGCCATCGGTTGCTCCGCATGTCCTCGGTAGAATCTTGGCCAGGCTATTTGCCAGCATTTCTGCCATCGCGGTCACCTTGTCGATACGCACGTTACCAGAGAAGGCCGTTAATAAGATTGTTGCAGCCAGATATCAAGTGTACCTGCTGATCTTTACGCTTACCTCGTTCAGCGTTAAGCGTACGTCTCTGTGTCTCTTGCGCCTCGTAAGAAATACCGCATCGCTAGCCCGAAGCTGTGCTCTACCATCTAGCCGTTTACCATATAGATGGCTATTCGTCCTTGTTGCGTGTCCGCCTCACGCGCTGTGACCAGGATGGCTAGGTCGTCCGCGTAAGCTATTCTCTAGACGTCCTCCAGCCTACAGAGTCTAGTACGTCATCATACGCCATGTTCCCGAGCAGAGATTTTAGTATGGACCCTTGTGAGACGCCGGTGATCATGGCAAGCTCTGTATTCCCGTGAATGACTGACCTGCTGCTAAGGTAAGAGCGTTCCCTTCTTGTTTTCGATGCTGACGGGCTACGATTTTTGCAGCTACTGGAAGACTCCCTTTTGAGCCATTACGCCTATAATGACCTGCCAACCCCGTGAAATGAAGGCGTTGCGGAGGTTTAAAAAGACGAGCATAGGACGCTCATTGGAGCGTTGGTTTTTCGTTCTTTGTTTTTTGGCCTTAGACAGTACTAGGTCGATGGCAATTTCCATTCCACACTCTCTTGCAAGAGCCGATTTTATTCAATATACAAGCGACTATCTTGAGCGTGATCTTTCCCTAGGTACCATTGTGGTCTCCCCTACATTTCATAACTGCATTTCTCTACGCGAATTTCATTAAGATTAACGGGAACCCTAGACAGGACCAACCATGTTCAATCTCCATCTCATCCGTTACGCGTCAAGCAGGTTTCTCATTAGTTCAAAGAAGACTATATGTCCAAGTTGTGTGGTCGTGTATGTAATCAGTATCACGTGACAATGTGCCGTATCAAAATTTCTTAATGAACTGAACCGTAAAACTAAGAAGACAAATTGACTTAGTGGTATTTTCTTGTTGGCTTTCCCCCTCCACGTTGGGAATTCGAAATTGTTCTATAACAATATCCGGATATACACATATTGCTACGAACGTTTGTAATGTTTTCAAGACTGATACATACACTGTTCATATATATATATTTATATACACTAGCGGACTGTGCTCCTCACCGCGTCGCGAGAGGGACCACGGCATATCGTCTGTAAGTCGATATGCCTTGGTTCCTGTCAGTCACTAGCGTCGTCTCGTTAGCGGCCAGCGCTCTGATACGACGCTAGAACAGCGACACACCAACCGATAGATAGATAATTCCTAGGTAAAAAGATAAGCATTTGGTGCCTTTATCTATGCAGTGTTATTGATTTGACTTTCAGGCACTTCCGTCGTAACCATTCGTCGCTGCCCGCAACCCGCTGGCGCCGCACGCTATCACATCGATGGGCTATGCTTTATATATATATATATATATATATATATATATATATAAATATATACAGCAGCGCCATTATGCTTCTGCACAGCAACAAATATTTCGCAAAACGTATTATTTTCATACTTTTATAAATTTCATATTTATAGTTACTATTTTAGCATTTTAATAAGCATTATTACTAATTTGGCAGGCTCTGATCTGTTATATTGTCGCACCGTATTGGGTCTGTTGATAAACGGCTCTATAGTAGGACATTGTATATGCTTCCTAGCTATCGCTTTTACAGAGTCCATATCAGAGAGACACGTGTACGCAACTATCACTGGTAGTCCAGTCGACATCTACCACTCATTAGTGAAAAGTAAGGAACCGATAAGGCCGTGACCAAGCTATGTGGCCCTAGTGCACGTCTTAACTATAAAGCGTTTACTCGGATCTGCTTCTCGAGGTTCTACACTATCTCGAGGTCCTTCCGGGTATTTTTGTCATAGAGGGGAGAAATGCGTTACGCACGAACGAACACCAGCCTTTCGATGTGGGCGGAACAGAGTCGGACTCACCGCAAGACTACCGGCGTTACCGGCTTAAACTCCGGGTTTTCGATGTTCTGAAAACCGCAGCCTCTCTTAAGATTCACTCCAGACCTCCCAAATCTTCAGTTAATGCTACTATGGGTAAGTTGCCTTGACTTGCAAACGCTCGTACTTTGAAAACTTGCCTTAACTTGCAAACGCTTCTGGATGACTTGCAGGTAATATTGAAGAAATGGTGGCCGCGACTGCTGTGAGTCTGAGTAAGTCTCATCTATAGGGGGACAAACGCTGAGAGATGTTTGCGTGTCAAACGTGTTCCTTTAAATTAACTGCGGAAAAGTGGTTAAGCCATTAAGCCGGCAATCCTGGGATCGCGTTGGGGAAGGTTTACCAAGCGACAAGTCCCGTTTGCTACACAAATGTCTGCTATACTAGTTACTGTTATCCGTTTCGCTACCATTCTTAAACCTGGCTTGTTCGCTTCAAGCAATTTTTCTGACATTGGTAGTGTGACCCTCTTTGCAACTATCCGATTCCTCTTCAAATGAGTTGCAGCGTCCACGTCAATTTATATTACTTTCTGGGACAGTACAGTAATCAAAATACTTCGTTGTGTTTGTTCTCATGAAAGATTCATGTCTCATCATAGATGAATAAGCTTAAACACGTAATTGTAGAGCAGTAGCTTTGGCTTTTTGCCTTATATGTAGGTTTCTCTAGTGCTCAAAGTTTTCTGAAATCCGGTGTGTCATTGAACTTAAAATTTTAATCACGAAACTTTTAAAACAATTTTTGGCGGTTTGCAATTATTTACAAATGTGTTCAAGCAGCGCGATTATTGTTCCGGAACTAATACAGCAGAACCTTTAGTTTAGTGGTTTTCAATTGATAGGACAAAAAGGAACTGGACATTGTCAACTTTTTCAACAAAACAAGCTGAACCTTGAACGAGATAACCGATTTTATTCATTCTTAGAGTACTCTCCAAAGTTAGCCTTTCCATAGGTTCCCCATCCCTAGACCAAACTATTCACCTATGGCAACGGAACCAACTATCAATTCCTATAACTTCTGGACCAACTATCGATTCCGATGCCAACCTATTGGAATATCTCCAAATGTGTTTCTACTTACGTTTCCCAGTCAAACTATCTTGCGAAAGCCGTGTAAACTCGCCTTGTCTTAGTGGGAGATAGCTCAGAAAGGAACTCGGCCGAGCTGATAACAGTACAGGACACCTTCTGGAGTAGTTGGTCTGAGGAGCACTAGGATGTTCCACGTTTAACACATTAATATTGTTTATTTCGCAATAACATTGCATTTCAAGATGGTACATAATTACAAAACAGTCCTCATTATATACAAGTTGAACACTTCAGCCACCGTCCCACCGGGCTAAAAAGTGCAAAGACCAGCCGATGCGTCTGGCAGCTCGCTGCATGGTATTTAGCGCATCTTTTGCATCGTCTTAAGAGACTAATTTCTTCACAGGTAACAATATGATCCAAGAAAGGACACTCGTTGTGTCTGGCAAGCCAAGAAGAACATTTTGCTAGACGCTCTATTATGTTGCGCTCGCTCAAATCACGAAGAACCTATTGATTCAACTCTGGCACGAAACCATAAGCCTAAAAAAAAGAGACGACGGTTGTGTGACACACCCCGAACTTCATGGCTGGTCAGAGGATTGTTCAGGGACGCGTCGGGCATTCTAAAGAACAAATCTTAAATTTCCAGTTAATTTCTGACCAATCCAGTAGTTGCTCTGGAGCCTCTCTAGTACGCATATAGAAAATCTCCACATTCGATAATTCTGCAATGAGCAAATAAAGAAAACAAAATAACCCAAATGTGTCTGCGGGAGTAACTATGACTCTCTTACCGGCCTTGGTCCGCTGGGGCGTGACCACCACGCGATGCGGGGACCTTCACGGGCCCACCTGTAAGTTAGTCAGACGGTACAAACTCCCTAAACCGACACTCCCGTGTTTTAACAACTAACCGGGGGGCAAGGCATACGATAGATTTGGGTGTCAACGAATTTATATTGTCATCCTGTCGTGGCCCATTTGAGGGCTGTTAAGGCTACTGCCAATACGGGGGGCTTGTGCTGCATAGAAGACCCCCGGGCTGGACGGTTAACGACCCGAGTGACACTCGGTGGTACCGTCCGGGACGCCTGCTGCCTTGGCTTAATAGGCAAAATGAGTGAGAAGTGGCCACACGAACGCAGACCACCGGTCGAGAGGACCTTCTGGCCCCGTATTTTACGGGGAACCCCTGCTCTGGGGTGGTCAGACGTCCTTCGGGAGGAATGTATATTCTGGGGTGTAACGCGGATTCGCGAGGTGAACGCGTCTAATCGGTACGGTGGAGTAGTGTGGTACCCCCATTCCGAACCTCGATAGGGGGGGAGGGTGGGGGATCTGCCGGCCTGTCAATTCGGGCTGGTGGGCACTCCCGTTCGGGTCCGCGCGTATTAAATCGCGGTTAAAGGGCGGGAGTGTAAGTATTCTCTCTTTTGTTATATATATATATATATATATATTATATTATATTATATATATATATATATATATATATATATATATATATATATATATATATATATATATATATATATATATATATATATATATATATATATATATATACACATATATATACTGAGTCTGGGATACAATGTATACCAATAAAACTGCCTATTGTAGTAAAATAATAATAAAATATTTTGCTTAGTGATGAGCAGGGACCGTAAAACGCACAAAAAGCTTGCTCAAGGAAACAACTGTCCTCTCCTTTAAGCAAAAGAGACATGATAACGGGAGAAAGTGATTATTTGTATAGCTATTTCTTAGCTACTTCATTTGTGCACCAATTTGAAACTGGGTCGAAATCAAACTGATATCGCCCTGTGTTGGAACCGTCGCCCAGGTAGATTATAGGTCGAGCCCGGTAGCGTGGTGGCTTAAGTCTGCGCCTCGCAACTGGAGGAGACACATAGGTGCGCCGGTTCGAGCCCCACCGTTGCACATTTGTATTAATGGGGATCCGTCTATGAAGCGATGTGAAAAACAGTTCCGTGAACGTTAAATCTTGGCTGAGGGTCAGCCCGAAAACTTGAATTTAGGTAGATTAAAGCACAAACAGATAGCCAAGCGGTCAGCATGGCGTGTGCCACCAATCAACTTTAAATATATAAAAAACGACTGATGATATACAATATTATGCTACCTTAACTATTTTTCAATACATACAATTGTTACACATTTTGTAATTTAAAATACTCTATTAGTGGTCTTACCCGACCATGACAACCGAGTTGTTATAGAGTGCCACGTAGGTGATGACTTTGAGATTTTCTGGCTAAACAGTTAAACACTAGCTCTAAGCACTGTGACTAAATTGGCTTACAATAACCTCTTCAGTCAGGAAAATATCCATCCTTCTCATATTCAGCATTTGACACACATCTGACACTAATACGCACTTGACAGTTCAGGATTGCACATAGGCTGGGAATTAATCTGTTTCCCCGCACTTAAATAGCCGCGGCGATGTATGAGCGCAGCATAGGTTCACCGAAATCTCGAAGACGACCTGCCTTGTGCGGGATTATCTACCGCATTTATCAATCGATATTTTTCCTGATGCGATAACTTGAGGTTTTTAGGAGGCACAACTTGGAACGTTTAGAATGTACAAAAAGTAACCTGACGATTCGATATATGCATTTAGACGATATCGTGCCACAGGCAACTTAGCCCATTACGAGCGTCTAAAATGTGATTGTCAGAGCGTTAAAAAAACGGAACAGGAAGAGTAGAATTATCTCATCGAAAGGGCGTTGGAGTTCTTCTTAAGTAAAAATTTCTTAGTTTAAGCCTAGAAATTTCGGGAAATCTGCGGTCTTACTACCCCCGTGGCAACTTTCGACGAACCAAAGCCTGTAGCCTCGAAGGCTCTCTCTGTAGATAGACAAACTAACGGGTAGCACAAATCTGTGTCGACCACTTCGATCGAGCCGCTACAGCCCGTTTAGTTCTTGAATAAGGCCGAAAAAATGTCCTTATTTTCGTCGTCGACAGAAGAGCAGAAAAAACTTCGGAAATCGCTAATACCGTTTGCACCATCGGACAGCCCTTCACAAGGGCTTTACAGAGAGATTAAACACCAATGTACGATGACGAAGCTGTAAAATACAGAATTTTTGGCAAAAAGTTTGGAAACAGAAATCATCTGATCAGATAAGATAAACGCCACTGCAACGAAATCAGCCAATACACTGTATCAGAAGAATAATACTGAGATAAAGATCATGTTAGTGTGTTGGGAACGCAAGCTATTAATCTTAATCGGAAATCTTTCATTCTTGAAGCCAAAGCAAGTAGGTTTACGTAGATACTAACGAAAGGGTCGAAAGGCCTGCCTCATCAAATATTGTGACGAAGCGCCCCACCTCTTAGCCAGCGCAACGATAATCCAATTCCGCACTATACTGTAGTAATGACGTAATTCAAATCAGTCCTAAACGACCACGTCCAACGGTCGCCATGTCCCCGCCAAAATTCCAACATACTCAACGGTTCCAACGATTAGCAATCAAAGGAACAAACGGCTTTCAGACAAGAAAGGCGTCTGAATACTGTCTTTTAAGAGCCGGAGAAGAAATCGACTTCTGCGTCAAGCGCAAGGCTATGACCATGGAAAGACGAACACAAGGCTTGCCTAAATCCGAGGCAGAGGCAATCATAATTAAGACCGCTGATAAAAATACTCAGGCGGAATAGTCAAGCACTCTGCAACGAAAGGTAGACACCGTTAAAGACGGAGCTTCGGTAGGAAGCATTGTACACCTGCCCGAGGGAAGCATCAATGTTATATACAAGAAAAACCAAAGGGGGCCGCGACAAGCTTCATAGAAACAATCAAAGATAAAACGTCTTTTCATACTAAGGAAAACCCAGCCAAACACAAAGATACGCACTCTAGAAATAAAGAAAGAGGTCGACAACGAGACCATTGAGCATGCAGTTCGAAGAGAGCTTAACAGTTGAGATAGAAGAGCCTCGACAAAATAAAATGGGCAAATAGGGAGCAGACGAAGAGCAGAAACACTGCTGACAAAGCAAAAACTCATAATATGATGGGTATATTACCATTAATCGAATTGATTGCACCCCATGCTGTTTCAGATGCCAGATTATGAGTCATTGGAAAATAGACTGCAAGGAAGTCATATATAGGGTGTTACAAACGCGAAACAATAGGCCATGTAGCCAAAACCTGGGCCAAATGGGCCAGATGCTACAGGTATAAGAAAGACACCAAGTGCGCGGCAAACTCCATGGACTACCCAGCCTACAGGCAATGCATCAGAAACATGAAGTATCGTAAAAGTGAGACGAAAGGTAAGGACCTAAAACAAAAAACCTGTTCTGTCACAAGGCCAATGAACAAGACACTACAACACAGGACAACACCTTTCAGGCTGCCATGACGGGCGATAAACATGCGTCAAGCAGCAACCAGAAAAACGAATGGCTGAGATACTGTTGGCCAAACACGGGGTCACAATAGCGTGGGTACCTTGCCCACTTGTTGGGTGGATAATCGCGCCTTGCTGTTTTACGTGTCAGCAGAGCGGCTACCTGGAAAAAGACTGCCAGCAATCAAAGATATTTCAGATCTAATATCACAGGTGCTGCGCGCTGGACCGCGCATTCAAAGACTGCGCAGCCGCTTCAGATGCTACAACTGCAAAGAGGGTGATCTAAAGCACGCGGTAAGCTCGAGGGAGTGCCCCGTGCACAGGCGACGCGTCAGAGAAATCAGGGACCGCAAGATTGGCAATAAGGACTCGAAATAACGAAACTCGCCCGTATACGATGTGGCCAGGGAGAAAAAAATTACTGTCGACCAAATGCAGACGCAAGCGATTATAGAGACAAACGAAACACAAGCGGATGATGGGTTGCTGCCATACTAAAAAAAAACGACAAAAGACTGACAGGCAATGCAGGAACTAAAACAGCGAGATGGCAAAACTTAAATGCATACAGATTAACTAATAAGGTGAGACACTAGCGGGTTTTAGAAGATGACTTATTGAGTGACTACCGATATGTAGAGTATGAATATAGAGACTTCTCAGTACACCAGGAGAAAAACAGCCACCGACCAGCGCCGACAAAACGGATCTCGAAAGTCTCCGCTCGGAAGTAGGAGCAAGAGGGCAAAGGCTCCTCGAAGAAAGGACTGAGATCCTGCCTAATAGGGTGGCATAACTGCTGCGAGAGTCATGTAGCAACATCCAATTATAGGCTAGGTGGGACCCATCATCACCCCCCCCCCCCCCCAATACAAGGCACCCGGTCCAGACGGGATCCCGGCGACTGTGAAGATTCTACTTCAAGAGCATTCAAAGATCTTCAAACAGATGGCGGGCCAAATCTTGAGAGAGGGGATTTGGCCCCCATAAGGCCCTCATAAGGAAAGCAGTAAAGCTGCCCACTGACCCCAGCGCAGATTGCCTAATACGTGTTTTGAATACCTTCGGCAGAGCATTTGAAACGATTATAATATTATGAGGTTAGCGGCAGAATTGAAAGACAGAGAAGCACTCTCAGACACAGCAATTTGACTTCCGCAAAGCTGTTGACGAAAATGGCTATCGACCTACCGCACTATACAGGGGCCGAAGCATAAAGAAGAAGAGCCCAAATCAGACAGCTGTGCATGGTGTCCTTCCGGACGTACGCACGCCTTTCATTCACTGAGTGGGCAGTTATACAGCCGTAAGGCCCAAAAAGGAATTCCTTGTTTCTCCAAAATAAAGGCTTCCTTCCTCAGCAGCAAGTCAATCATCCACGTGAACACAGAGTTCACCATAGGTGGCGGCGTCCCGCAGGGTCTTACTAAGGACCTCTGATCTGAAAACATGGTGTACGACGGACGTGCTGAAATTTGCAGATGGAGGGCGTCCAAGTGATCGGGGCCTTTTTTTTTATTTTTTTTTTTTTTGCGCAACGGAGGCATTCGCTTGGCACAGACGAGAGGCGGTACTTCCTACGGGCCGCAAGAACCAGGCACAGAACGGATTGAGCTTAAAGATCAGCAGATCTGCCCGATATCTGGGCGCAACAATAGGCACAGTCCTCTCAAGCAACGAGCGCATTGTCAAGGGGACGGCGAAGGCAGATCGGCTGGCAAAAATCTGGTCAAGAATCTGCCAAAGACACGCGGACTAACTGAATGGAAGAGAAGGTTTATCGCCTCGGTGATGGAGCCTACTGTTTTGTATGCCACCCCAACATGGAACTGACGAGAAACAAGAAAAAATATTAATTGCGCAAACAAAACTGGCAGTTCGAATCGCCAGTGCAAACAAGACAGTGCAAGACAGATCATCGCGATTGCTAGTCTTATACTATGGCCCAGGATGATCGAGGAGCGTATACGGAGGAAACAGAACCGGTCCCTACTAAAAACCAACGCCCGGAGCCTGGACTTGTTAGGTCATCCCCAACCTTGAAAAATGGTTCGTCAGAAAGCACATTACCTACTATTTGACGCAGGCATTGACGGAGCACGGCTCTTTCCAAAAATCATCATGTGTGGCACAGGCGAGAAGAATGATGTAAGCCACACAATTTTCCTCTGTCCAGCATTCGGAGATATACGACAGGTTTCGCCGGCAAAGGCGTTTCTAAACATGACGGTTGCAGACCAGATTCACCGCTACGTTCGACGATGAGTGCAATGGGAACAGGGTATCATATCGGTGGAGGGCATAATAAGAAGGAACCATGAACCCTCCCGATGACCCAGTGGCCTAATAGGTGTAGTGTATTGTGAGTGAAACAGATGATATTCAGTGCAAAATGAGAGTGGCAAACTTTCAACCACAAAATCGAACACTGCATTCGAATCCCAACGGTTGTAATCAAACGCAGGCTTAACGACGAACCAAAGCCTGTGTCTGTAGATGGCAGCCTGGCGAAAAAGATAAAGAACAGGAAAAACGAACTGAAAGGACAACAAAACTGAAAAGGTGAACTGACGAAAAGACAGAAGAAAGAAATGACTGCTGAAAACGCAATTCAGAAGGGAAACAACTTCGGGCTCTGGCGTCATGTGCAGGACGCGGCGAGATGGTGTCGGTACCAATCGAGATTAGAACAGAAACGCGAAGAATAAATTAGAAGCGGAACGCAATAGAAGAACCCCACATGGCAGCAAAATAAACGAAAGTATTCCGATAGAACTGGAGAAAACGGATATGGGAAAGATTGAATAACAAAAAGTAGTAGTTGTTGTTGTATTGTTGTTTTTGCCGTTCCAAGAAGTACCTGCTAGTACTTAATCTTTGTATTATCATTAGCGCAAGCAACGAGTCAGAAAAAACAAAACAGACGTAGCGGTAGTCAACGTAGCGCAGTTCGAATGGAGTACAGCCAAATAACGCGAGCATAGTTCCGATGGCCATTGCAGTACTTCAGGCGATACGTAGCTATAGACTGTCACCCATGACTGCTGCTGCAGCTTCGACGACGACGGACGACGACAACAACAACAACGACGACGACGACGACGATGATGATGATAATGAGCGGACGAGTCACAGGCAACGCAGGCACGTAAGCGGCCGCCCGCGCGTAATCAAGCTGGCGTTGCTGCGACTGCTGCTGCTGCTGCGCCGGCTGTTGCTGCTGTGAAAGGGAACAACGACGACGGCGACGACGACCCACCCAGCGGCGCCGGGGCAACGGCGGCGGCCGCCGCCCTTGTTGACGGTCATCGGCTACAACAAGGGCGTTGACGACAGCAGTATACGGTCCAGCAGCAACGCGGTATCCACCACCATCACCACCACTGCCACGACCACCACCATCGCCACCGCCACCATCACCACCACCATCAACGCCACCGACCGCTGAGCGAAGGGCTACGGGCAAGGGCAGGACACACGAAATGGAAAGAGCACAGAGGGCAAGGAGGGGGAACAAGGAGGAACAGGAAGAGGAAGACGGCTATGAGGAGCAGCGGCCGCCGCCGCTGCTTGAGAAGAGAGGAGCTGTGAGAGAAACGAGAAAAGACAACGAGAGGGACTGTAAGGGCAGAACCGGAACAAGGGCAACATAGTAGAGCGAGGCGCAACAGAGCGGGAGTTAAACACGGAGAACGTTACAAGGGGCGGGAGAAACCAAGGTAAGGGAAGAGGGGGAGAGATAGAGATATAGAGACAGTGGTAGAGATATGGGAGGAAGAGGGGGAAGGCGAAGAGAGAGAGAGAGATGTACCGGGTTGTTGTCGACGTCGCAGTAGTCATTGCTGTGGTGGTGTTCGTTGGTAATAGAAGTAGTCGCTTTCTGGAGAATCGCAGCGATTGTAGCCATTGCAGCAACAGCAGTAGTGCTACCGTTAGTGTTGTGACTATTGTTGTTGTTGTTGCTTCTGCTCTTATTGCTGCTGTGTCTATTATTGTCGTTGTTGTGTCTATTATTGTCGTTGTTGTGTCTACTCTTGTTGTGGTTAGTGTTGTCAATATCGGGTTGGTGTTTTGGTATGAGGTGTACCGCCGTCTACGGCAGGCTGTTGGCCTCGGAAACACACAGCAGAGCAGAGCGGGAGACACAGCAGTAAAAACAACTGCCAGCCAAAACAAAACAACAACGGCAACAACACACCGGATGGTGAACTTGTGTTGCGGCAACCAGCTGATTATCGTCTCCAACGCCAGCAGCGTACTGTATACCGCACCAGCAACCGTACGTTCTCTCGACGAACGTACGGCCAGATTTGTAATCAGATGTCAAGACGACAGCTGTTCTGAAATAACGGTGCATCGTTGTAGCTGCTGCTTCTGTCGCTGCTGATATTGTTGTCATCATCGTCGTGGTCGTCGTCGTCGTCGTCGTGAAAGTACGTCCCGGCCGCGTCATATGTACATATAGATCGACGCAGAGAGGACGCCAATAGTGAGTGGAATTGCTACGGCGCAGTGAACGCGGTGCTTTTGCTGACACCCATCTTCTCCATCCTGTTGTTGCTGTTGATGTCGTCGTCGTCGTTGTTGTTGTCGTCGACAACGTCTCTCGTTCTCGATGTTTGTGTCGCTCTGGTGATGTGAGACTAGACGACGTTTTTGTCGTACGTTGTTGCGTTCATTGGGTGAGGTGCATGGAAATTGCGTGATTAGCTCAACGTGCGTTCCTCGCCGTGCGGAAAACACACCGCCTAAACTTGTTTTGTCGTTTCTTCGATCTAGCCTGCGGCACTGGACGTGCAAGCTCGTGCACCCACGACTACTGCTGCTACATTACTAGTACTACTTTTACTACTACGACGACAACAGCGAAGATAACAAATCCACTCCATCCATCCACGTCAAACTTCACAAAAGACATCACCAACTAAAACTATAACTAAAACAAGACAAGTAATTGAAGCACATCAACAGTGTCGTCATCGTCATCATCATGGGTCAAGAGGCAGACGAAAGTAAGCCGACGGTCATCAAGATGTACGTCAGCGGCATCAGCGCAAGCAAAGAGGTTAGAAACCGCAAGGCGGTTTTTCTTTGTTTGATTACAGCTTTTAGAGAGAAAACATTCCGTGCGTTTTCATACGGCCCATATAGTAACAGGGCACTGTAGAAGTCTGGAAAACGGATTGAGTCTTACATTTTTAACCAATCGACCACGGTTGAGTTCTCTCCTATGTGTGAACGTGTGTGGTGGAATGTGTTTCGTGTGTGTGCCCCCTCCTCCGCCGAAACTGCATCTTAGGCACTTTGTACTTCAGAGGGCTAACGCAGAGGATTTTTGGGACTTTGCTTATATACAACTTTGCAAACTTTTTGTTCCAGGGTCTAAGGGGTCTCACCTTCTTTGTTGGCCCTTTTATGGAATTATTATTATTATTATTTGTCCTCCTTTAAAGGTATTATATTTGTATATGGGCTTTTTGTCGGTTAACAGCAAACTTTGTGACAGCGTGGAATGACCAAGTACATAATCCAAGTGTGCGCCATCGCAGTGTGTCACCTTGTTTTTCTAATGCGGTACGCATACACGTCCCCGAACACATGTTCGAACACAAGGAATAGGTCCCTACACCAGGCTGGGGACCTGCGATCGAACCTGGCCATACCAGAGGCCAGGAACCTATTGCGCACTCCTGTTACGCAGGTCACCTCATCATGCATGTGCTCACTGGTAGAACTCTCGCCTGCCGAAAAACAGACTACAGCCACTGTTCACTAGATCCCGCCCGTGATAGCTTTTGCTTTAAGAATCGTTGAAGGTATTTTGAATGGCAATGGAAGTTGCATATGAGTTAGTTTTTACAACTCCTCATTAACTAACGATGTTGTCCTTGGTCTTGTTCTACACGTTGTATTGGTACGAATAGCTCTCGTCGTTGTTAGAACAAAAATTGCCGTGTTTGTTATTGCTATTGTTGTTGTTTTTGGTTATAACATTTGCTCCACATGCTGAAGTTTGTCTTGGCAAGTTATTGTTATTGTGAACTTATCATTAGTTATGAGTGCAGTTGCAATTTACTCGTCATTGATCAGCGGCACTATCGTTGCAGCAGCTAGAATTGCTTAATTTGATGATAGTCTAGTGACAAGTGTAGCGGTGTCTGCTATTTATCCTATATTCAGCTGTGCAGTAATGATAATAAAGTATCTTTACAAACAACAACAACAATCGGTACTACAACGAGAACTGCCTTTCGTGTCTAACTGTGCTCGGTCACGCAACGGGATACGGAACTCGCCAGAGTAGAGAACAAACGTCGCTCTCCTGCTGGCGCTGCTGCAGTTCAGCTGGTTTATTTTGCTGGTACGCGCGCCGGGCAACAGATGTTGTGGCCGTAGGCAAACTGGTAGAAGAAGTAAATGCAGCAAGATAGTTTAATAGTTTTGGTAGAATAGAAATAACACTCGGCGACTCATTTTTGGCAGTAAAAATAAAGTAGAATGTAAAAGCGGCAACAGTAGCACTCGTGTACGTGAACGTGGTGATGGTAGTTGCGGCAATGGGTGGGAGAGTGTTTGTGGCAAATTTGGCGTTACTGCTGTCAACGCCAACGCGCCTGGCTGGGTCTATCGTTGTTAACGGGCGGCCTCGTGCGTGCACGGGTGGGAGGAAGACGATGACGGCATGGCCCGATCACCAATATCAAGAGCAACAACAACAGCAACAACAACACAACAACAACAACAAAAACAGCAACAACAACAACAACGGATTATTGTAGTCTCCCTCACGGCACTCGTTTAGTCGTTGCAACCGCTCTTTCTGGTGGCTGGCTGCCACCACGGGTGGACTGTTATCGCAGAACGGTCGAAATGTTTGTTGTTGCAGCGTCTGCCGTTGTTGTTGTTGTTGTTGTTGTTGCGTGTCACTGCTACTGTTATTGTTGTTGTATGTCAGTGCTACTGTTATTGTTGTTATTATTGTTATTGTTACGGGTATTATTGCTGTTGTTGTTGTTATTGCTGCATCTGGTCAACATTCGACCAGCATCTCAACTGTTGGACGTCTCGAGGGGCCAATGGAACCAACAAACGTCACTCGATCGAACGGAACGCTTTCCAGTGACTGCAGCGGCCTACAATGATATGTGTACCGTTGCTGCGTAGCATTGCGGCAAACTGCGGCGACCAAAGACCGCGTTCTCTAGCTGGTGGCGCGAGACAGATGCGTCAACCGCGGTGATTCGGTCTATCCGTTCGGCTGAGCGTTGTAAGAGTTCACAGAGTGTGGCGCACAATGGCGTAACAGTTCTAGTCGTGACAGTTGTAGTATGGATTGTTTGTTGTTGTTCTTGACGTTGTTTTAGTTGTTGCAGCAGCAGAGGCAGCAGTTGTTGCAGAGAGT
Organism: Dermanyssus gallinae; assembly: GCA_003439945.1. Taxonomy (NCBI): domain Eukaryota; kingdom Metazoa; phylum Arthropoda; class Arachnida; order Mesostigmata; family Dermanyssidae; genus Dermanyssus; species Dermanyssus gallinae. The sequence continues at coordinate 28,809 of QVRM01000789.1, forward strand.
AGAGGCCGAGTAGTTAATGCATTAGTAGGTGCCATGCTAATAACACCGAATAGCCGAATCGTAGAGGGGCCAAGAAGTAGAGCAGAGGGCCACGCTGGAAGAACAACAACAACAACAACAACAGCAACAACAACAGAAGCTGCAGCAGAAATAAACACTCTCTGGTGTTGCGTTCTCGCGTGTGACACGGCACGCTAATGCTCCTAGTACAACGTTCCAGGACGAGAACTTGAGCTACTATAACTCTGACTTCCGCTGCTGCTGCGACTACTACTACAACAACAATAGCAGTAACAATAATAACAACAAGAATAACAACAGCAGTACCAACAACAACAACAACAAAAGCAGTAACAATAATAACAACAAGAATAACAACAGCAGCACCAACAACAGCATCAGCAACAACAGCATCAGCAACAACAACACTAGCAACAACAGCAATAACAGCAACAACAACAACAGCAATAGCAACAACATCAACAACAACAGCTGTGATGACCGCCCGCCGTCGCAGCGCCATAACAGAGCGCAATGAACTACACAACAGAGGTCTAGAAGCGGTGGTTAATTTCCTACCGGCCAACTAACTAAGCAACGCATAAACCCGACGACGGTCCGTTCATCTCTCTCTGTCCGGTCGTCCGGCTGCCTGACTTCCTGGCTGCTTTGCTGGATGCAGTAGCAACAACAGGAACAGGAGAAAGAGACGCGTAGAAAAAAAACGAGGAGATGATGATGCTAGTGATGAACGAGGAAAGGAAGAAAGCAGAGCGTGGCACAACACGGACCGACAGCAACGTTTGTGTGATCAGTCTGGGTGGCCGGGCGGGCTCGCTTTTGGAAGGACGCTATTCGCTGTTCCTGTAGTCTAACGGTGCCGGTCGACATTGCCGACGACTGAGGGATCTTCATTGTTGTTGTTGTTGTTGCTGTTGTTGTTGTTGTTGTTGTTGTTGACAATGCCGTCCTAGATCAGGCCTTTGATGTACTACTATGACTACTACCATCGTTACTTCCATCGGTTACTACTTTCACCTCACCTTTGGCTTGCCAACTCAGAAGTCAACCGACTGATGCCCTCCATTCTCCCTGTCGGAGACGGCAGGCACAACAACGACAGCAGCAACAACAACAACAACAGCCTCAACAACAACGACCACCACGCCCTAAAATGAAGAGGCTGTGCTGAGGCCTCTCCTAGTTCTACGGCAGACCAGGGGGTGGGGTGAGGGCATTTACCTTTAGAGACTGGGAGTGACAGTGAGAAATAATATATATATATATATATATATAGAAAGAGAGAGAGAGAGAGAGCCAGAGAGAGAGAAAAAAAAAGAGAGATAGAGAAACATGGGAGGAGAAGAGGACAGTCCATGAAAGCAGGACGGCCCGCGACGAAAGCAACCTGGTTGAAACCAGGACAGGAGCTTAGCAACAGTTCCGAACGCTGCTGCTACGGGTGCTCATGCCACCGGCGCTGCTGTGGTCGCCTTCACCGCCCATAGTCGGCGCACGCATGAACACCGTACTATGCCTAAGAAAAGCTTAGTGGGCATGCATACTTTTTCCCCTCACGATCTCTCAGTCTGTCTGTCTACAAACGTGTGCGTGTTTATATATATTATATATTGAAGTAAAGTGCAAGCGGTTCTCTTGAGAAATGGTGTTAAGTTTATGTTTATATGCATATATATATATATATTTCACGCGGCCACGTGAAGAAGTCAGACAAACAGTGAGCCGATCATACCGCCAACGCTGTTTTGCTGTTTTGATTATACACGCGCACAAATGATAGAGATGTATAGTTGTTGGTCACGTTTTTAAAAGGACTTTACCCAATTTTGCAAACTTGAATACGGTTTTATAAAGTACAAAATAATTTCTAAATAAGCAGTTCATTGAAAAGGCAACGCAAATGGTGACACCTTGCTGCACGTTGCTTTAAAGCAAAATCACTATGAAATTGGTCACACACACGCATATATATATATATATATATATATATATATATATATATAGATAAAACGCGAGATCGGAAAAGGGAAAATAAGTTTAAAGCAGGCTCTATGGTCAGTTTGGAAGCGTTTGTGGCAAGACGCTGGCTTACAAGGCGAAAAGTCATCAAATTGGGCGTCCACCCGTTTCTAAGTGGCGGCCGTAACAGTGCACCCTACCACGCCCATTTCGAAGCAAGTAGTGAGCTTTCGGTGGCACGGTAGCGAGCCATCGCCTCTGGAAAGCAGTGAAAATTGAATCTTATTGTTACTTGACACGATCAATACAGATATCATCTGGACATAAATTGAAATAGTGCATAACTTAATGTTGAAGACATCTGTCAACGTGCCCAAATATTGGCTCTCTCTCTCTCTTTATCTCTTCGCTCTCTCTCTCTCTCTCTCTCTCTATATATATATATATATATATATAAACATAATATATATAAATATGAGATAAGAGCTCCTCGCACGCATGAAAATCCTGTACGACTAGGGCCGCCACATATAGAAAGCATTGCCAGGGCTACCATGTAATGCGAAGTCTTCTGGCTCAAGATATTACAGTGTTTCTTTTCACGTTTTTTTTGTGTATCTTTAACCTATTTTATTAAAAAGTCTGCCCAAATTTAAAGTTGTTTTGGTTGTTTCCAACTTACGCCCACGTATGCTTGTGTACGCACACACACACACACACCCAATACACATTTTACTTATTTACATGCGTATACGCTCATACTTTTACTTGTGTTTTTATTTTGTGTTTCACTACATTATTCGCTGTTGAACTATTATATATGCCACTCGCAGTATCGGTTGAACAGAGTCAAGTTAGAAAAGCAGTTTTTTGTGTGTTGCTGTTTTTTGTTAGTGCTGGCGTTGAACCAACACTATTGGCGGTTTTAATGAACTGCCCCATAAATAATGTCAAGGCTCCACAGGACGATAAATGAAAGAACTCATATATATATATATATATGTATATATATATATATATATATATATATATGAGCAAGCGGCAGACAGAAAAAGAGATGATTTTGCATTCAACTAGTTTCGGTGGAGTGTCGTGCCGTGATACTATGTTGTCAGTGCTTGTCATTTGCATTAAGCATGCGGCAGAAATTACGCGTCGCTGTGCCAGATGCGTAGCGGCCTATCAAGGCGAGCGTTTATAAAGAAAAGGATAAGATCGTGTAGGGAGGGAGGTCGCTAAGCGGATGCAGCGCAAATATTTCTACTTACAGGTGGTACACTAATCGAATAATAACGGCGTTATATATATATATATATATATTATTTTTTTTTTATGTTTTTTTTTTTATGCTCTTAAGTCAATAGCTTCGCCATCGCCACCAAAAACAACAATCGTCGCAGGTCGTTTATGTTATTGTTTTTAAAGTTTTCGGGCTGACCCTCAGCCAAGATTTAACGTCCACGGAACTGTTTTTTACATTGCTTCATAGACGGACCCCCATTAATACAAATGTGCAACGATGGGGCTCGAACCTGCGCATCTATGTGTCTCCTCCGGTTGCGAGGCGCAGGCGGAATGCACCACACTACCGGACTCGACGCGTTTACGTTTTCGTAAGATTTAATATTTGTTATGATTGTCTAAGTTTACACTTATAAGGTTCGAACGTATTATAACAGTTTAACACTACCAGCCTACAATAGTGCCATTTAAAGGAGCGACCTTGCCTCTAAAGGTTACAAGAAATAGCAAATATTAAAGTGATAATAATAACAAAAATGATTTATTATATTGCCAATGTTCTTAACACATTTTTATTCTATTTTTTATTAGTATTCTATTAGGTTATAAAAATACATGTATTTTTTTAACACTAGTAGGTTATCTTCTTATTACGTGACGCCACTTATAGAAGTGGCTATACTTATAAAGATATTCACTGAAGAATAATGGACCTCAGAAGTTAGTAATCACCGCACACAGTGTTTCCTCCAGTGCTGTATGTGTCTTTACTCAAACAGCGGGCAAAACTGCTTACACGTGCGGGCAGCTTTCTATGGAAAAGATGTAGAACTGCTCCAACGGTTGCAGGATAATTTTTGTTGGAGTTTGTCAAACGAGTCGCATGGCGTTGCAGGGCGTGACAGCCTCGTACTCCCAAACATGAGCAAGTACAAGATGCAAGTTTGCGTACGAATTTAACTCCGATAATCCGAAGAAACAACGTTAGCACCTTTTACACAGTACGTCCAAATAATCTTTGTGGTGGTGTGTCAATTACTTCACCGGAAGTTGGTAATGTCAAAATGGTGAATAATGCGTTTACATGGAGTGCTTCGCGACGTGTTCATGTGTGTAAAGACTATATGTGATTTGAACACCATTTTTAAATAAAGGAGACCTCGTATTCAATACATGATTTATCTCTACACCAGATTTGGCAAATTTTACATTAGTATGATCAATATCATTATGGCCTCGTAATTAAATTAAAATAAAAAATCGCTCAGTGCCAGTCTTGTTAGCGAGAAGACTGCATTGCACTCACTGCAATGATATCTTACACACATACTATTACAGTATGTGCAAACACATGTGTTACAGGGTTCATGATAAGTGTGTTTCTGGCATAGGAGGTGGTGAAAACCGTGCACAGCAAAACAGACGGTTATGTCCTGCCCGTGCTCTTCCATTGCGACCTAACCAGTGCCGATCCCCGCCATCTTCTCTTCATATTGCCGTATGAACTTGCTGTATGCGGGGGCGTCTGGGAGCTCAAACTATTGATCTGTTCCACGAACGGACCATCGCACAGCAAATACGTATGCTGACGTATGTAAACCCAGTACCCGTTTCAAAAAAGCTGGTTTCACCCGATCGAGTGCAACAATTTGTGCCGAGCTCAGCTTTGCCCACACAAGCTGGATCCCGTGTGATGCAATTGGCGCTATTTTCATGTCGAATAGAGCTAGCGCTGCCTAATCGGGAGCATCTGATACTGAGAGATTTACATAGTTCAGGTTCTATCCATTTAACCTAAGTGTATCGGTTGCGGCCAGCCTGCCCGCGTGCTCGAACTTCATGGCCTCTGTCTTGCATATTTATTTCAAATTTTTGGACCGAGGCCTTGTTTCCTATTGTCTGAACCACTCTTGGCGGGGCTCGTTTTTAGGGGGCGCGAGGAGATGCACGATCCGTAGACCTTTTGTCAATCTCCTCTTTGCCTGAAATTTTAATTCTGGACGCGGCGGTTTCCTCCCGTCAGTGGATTGTAGGCTCTAGAACTATGCCGGGTCATAACTTTCGTCTATTGTCTATTGTGCGTAGACGCTGTCCTCGGATATCTCGTTAGTACCGATAAGGATGCACGCTGGTCTCTCCAGGTTGACATATCGATACTATATGTGCTCGAATGGCCTCCAGAGTATGTGTCCGTGATGCAGACGTGCGGATGCGTGTGATAGTCCTAAGGCCTAAGTCTCTCTGCTTAGTAGCCGAACAGTGCGGACGTGTATGGCCGAGCTCCGCAATACCCAACTAAAAGGTCTGTTTTCTCCCGGCCTGCACGGGAGTGCTGACTGGCAGCGTTGGTGAGGTGAGGTCTGCGACGGAGATTTGCGTCTCGGCGTGTCTATGAACAGTTTTGTTGGACTGGAGGAACACACGCAAGCAAGATCATGGAACACTAAAAAAGCGAAAGAGTCATCTGGATTTCATGGGTTTATGAGGCCCACACCTGCAAGCGGGCCGGGACGCATGTTCATTGTCCTGAAATGTCTCATAGACAAAGCACCTTAAGTGCATTGACTCGTTAAGCTCGACGCTACTACAAAGTGAAGTGGGGTCAAGTGCCAGAAAGCCATATCATGATCGGCTTTAGACTTACAAGTCGTTACGCCGACCCTCGCACTTTCAGGCGCAACTGAGAGTTGCGATTAATCCGATAAAGCACAAATCGCTTCAGACCATTTGTTGCTCATCGGATCGAACGTTTCGCTCACGGCAGCTGGGGACGATCTCGTATCTTGTACGTTCGTCGTTATCGTATGCTCGTCATACCAGGTATTCGAAGCAGCCGCTCGCCATGCAGAACACCGCAAGCTGGCTAAATATTGCTAACTGCAGCAAAACACTTATCGTTTACCCGGTCGCCGACGAGGCAATAGGCTTAATGGAGAAAAGCACAATGAGTTGTTGAGTAGCGAAGCTGAGACCCAGAAGAGATGTGGCTACCTTAGAAGGTTTTAGCTGTGGCTACTTTAGGAGGAGGCCATTACAGTTTCAGCTACAGATGATATCAGTTGAAATTCAACGCGAAAATGTTGCGTCAAATATTGGTTCATTGTCCACGGGCAAAGGACACGATTTTTGGCCGTAGGCAAGTGGAATTCTGCGTTGGAAATTCATGTGTAATTGAATAACAAAAATTAATAAATAGTCCATACGGGGCCTTTATTATCAGGGGTTTGGGTAAAGCCAACTGCCCCCGGCGCAGGCAAGTGCGTTTTTGGCATGTATCTGATCTATACAATGGAGCATGATAACCTGGCTAGCGCGCCAGGTTCCCTAGGAAGTGAACGCGTCGAAATTAGAAAACACAATGTTTATCCTAATGCCGCCAAGTCTTACACAACTGCATCGATCGATCGATATATATATATATATATATATATATAACGAGAATTGCTAAAGACATTTGTGTTCACTGTTGAATTGTCAATGTTTTATTTTTTTGCAGTAGCACTTGCTTGTATGACAATCCACCACATCGCTTCGTAATTACAGAATGTAAAGGACAGCACAGAAAGGTCGAAATTCAGCAATTCTTGTTTGCTGCTTACTTACTTAGCTTATTATGTTCTAATACAATGTAATACAAGAAGAAGACGACAATCTAATACACCATTCTATAACAACGCATTATATATGTATATATACATATACATACCGAGCACGATGGCTTAGTGGCAAAGCCTTTGCCTTGCATTCGGGAGGACTGGGTTCGAGACCCAGACCGGCCACTCTTAATTGGTTTGCATGGTTTTCAATTTAGACAAGGTAAATGCCGGAGTGGATTAAACATCAGCTATGACATGAAAAAACCGTACACGGGCATTGGCCTTACGGAAAATCTAAAAAATTAAATAATAAATAAATAAATAAATATATATATATATATATATATATATATATATATATATATATATATATATATATATATATATATATATATATATATATATATATTCATATATATATATATATTTATATATTTTGTTGTTTTAGAATGTTGTATTAGATTCTCTTGATTCTTGGGACAGCGGCGGTTTGACAAGTCTAAAGTTCTTTGCTGAATGAAGTCGCGTAGTTTTCTGCTGGTCGTTCTTGTTCGCTGTACAGCTAGCCAGACATTGGAACTGGCCATTACTATGAGGCGAGAGCAAAACACAAGCGAAACAAAGCGATAAGGACGCAAAAACAAACCGGTTTATTCGCGCCAGTCGCCGTTCACCTGCTACTGAGGCTCGCTCCTACTGTTATTTCTGCTGCTGCTGTCGTCGAAATCAAGTGTTTGGCGAGCCACCGGGCACTTAACTGCGATATGTCATCACGTTGTCATTATCACGTAGCTGCTATATATATATATATATAGGTACTGACCGAAGATTTCAAGGCTGAGTTGTCTGCAGTGACGCACGACCGTATAAGTGGCAACTTGAATACTGGCTTTTTCTCTACCTTTTAAAGCTTTAAGGCTGATTGGAATCATATATACTGAAATAGGTTAACCGCTCATGCTACTTGAATCACAACAATATATATATATATATATATATAGGGGGGGGGGTGCAGAGTGTTTTAGGTAATTCTGCATTCAACAATAAATAAGACTGCGCCGTGGGACATTTTTGTGCCTGTCACCTTGTTGACATTGTTAATGATCTCCAAAATAGCCACATTTGCAGGGTTAATAAAATGTTGATGCATTACGTTATATATATATATATATATATATATATATATATATATCTAATTCCGCCTGAATTTGTAAATGCCTCCACAGACACGCTCTACTTTCACGAGCCCGTACGACCCTCCTCCTAAGTCTATTCACTGGACTCACGTGTTATTGGCGTTGATAGCTCCAAACACACCTCCCCCCTATATATATATATATATATATATATATATATGTATATTGATGACAATTGAGTCGATTGTTGATGTTACCGACTAAAATTGCGATGACCATCAGTCAGCGGTTAAGTGAGCGTTTTTCTAGCGTCCTGCTAGCTTTCCCAACGATGAACACAAAAATAAGAACTAGCCTTACAGTCGTGTTACCAGACTGTGAATTAGCAGAGAGACGAATTGTTTGCATCCCGATGTAGACGGCTTGTAAATAAAACTCGCGAGGTCCACTATGCATCCCAGCTTTGCTATTGTGTGTTTGAAGATGCATCAGTTTACTATATACAGGGTGTTGCAGAACATTTTCATAATAGATATAGGGAATTGTAGAGCTCATTAAAGCAAATATTTTTTCCAATGAAACATGGTCTCTGAGAAGTCTTGTTTCGGAGTAAGAGTGAAATTACGACAATTTGTGACACTAGTGTTTTTGCCCGACATAGAAGCATAAAACGTGCTGTTGCGGTGGTGAGACAACCAGTCCTCCTATATAGAAACTAAGCACACCGTCGTGTTCCAAAAATTCTGCTTCATCTGCTTCATGAAAAATATACAAGGCCGGTCAAAAGACGCGACATGGTCGCCTAGATGAGAATTCGCCAAAAATGAAGTTCTTTTATGGCGTTCACGCCAAATACTTCAAAATCATAACCCTACAACCACTCACAGCGCTCAAAACGGACACTCAGCAATTGCACATTTCATGACGATCATTTTGGTACCAAACGTATGGCAATGCGAGCTATGGTTGTGAAGTGATGACGATTTTTCGGCGAACATGTCGAGATTAAGTGCATGAAAAATGACGCGCTGCGGCTGTCGCGCGACACGTCGGCGGTAGTGAACGTCGCCACACAGTCATTTTACATGCACTTAACCTGGACATGCCCTCCAAAAAATCGTAATTACTCCGCAACCACAGTTCGCATTGACATTTGATACCAAAATTATCGCCATGCAATGCGCATTTGATAAATATGTCCGTTTTGAGCGCTGTAAGTGATTGTAAGTTTATGATTTGGAAGTAAGTGGCGTGAACGCTAATAAAAAACTTCATTTTTGACGAATTCTCTTCTAAGCGACCATGTCGCGTCTTCTGACCGGCCTTGTATATTCTTCGGAAGAGGCAGAATTTTATCACGAAAGAGAAAAAGCAGAATTTTATCACGAACACGAAGGTGTGCATAGTTTCTGTATAGGAGGACTGGTTGTCTCGGAACAGCACAAATTGTGCTCCTATGTTGGGCAAAAACACTAGTGTCACAAATTTTAGTATTTTCACTCTCACTCCAAAATAAGACTTCTCAGAGATCATGTTCCATTGGAAAAAACATTTGCTTTAACGAGCTTTACAATTCCCTATATCTATTATAAAAAATTCTGCAACACCATGTATATATATATATATATATATATATATATATGCTAAAGATTCCAGAGTCAATTCAACGATTTCACAATTTCCCGAATTTCAAGGGAATGGCGGATGGCTATACGTACTACATAAAACGTTACCTTACACCATATTGTATGCTTTATAATACCAAAGTTATATTTGCATACGTGGTTATACTTAACACGTTACGAATCCATACGCGACGACCAATCCTGCTGACCGACGCAGTTTGGATTCGATTTAATATGCATTGTGGTAAAAATAAATAAATGAGTAAATTCATATTACTATAACAAACTCGCAACTTGTTGTGGCTCTCTGCGTACATTGTGAGATACACTAGAATATAGCACGCCGGGCCCCCTAGGTGTCTCTTCCTGTACCTATTTTTGCTGTTATCGTCGTCGTTGTTTTATGTTTCACACGCATATTGCCAGCGCACGGTGGTAATTGTCTACTTGAGTGACCTATATTCTAAGCGAAACGCACCCCCGGAAATAAGCCGGAAAATTAGCTGAGAAAAATCATCGACAGAGGCACTGCAACGCTCCGACTCGTGGAAGTTCTTCACACTTCATCGTAGTGAATGGCAAGATCGCGCTATGCCGTCTTTGCCGCTATCCCCTCGCCAGAGTAGCTGGCGACCCCCGACGGGGTGTTCTGGAGCGGTAAAGGCTTTGACTTCACGATATCCGCGAAGTCGGGACGCGTGGCAAGAAACGTCACTCAGCATCGTGCGGTAGGTAGCAAGCACTAAAGTCACTGAGCGGTGCGCCTCCATTAGATCTGTGTTGTTTTTGTTATTGCTATTGTTGCTGTTGTTATTGTCATGTTTTCTGTACTTGCCGCTGTTGCTGTTGTCGTTGCTACTGTAGCGCGTGTACAGAACCTCTGTTGTCGACTTCACGTTAGTCAGTTGCGGGAATGGTCCGGCCGTTAACTGAAGTCCAGTAGCCGAAGCAAAACCTTATATTGTCTGCACAACGTTTGCCCAAGATCATATTTTTCTCATTTTTTCTTAGGTTTTTTCTCTCTAGTTTTTCCCTTTTGGTATCTTTCTTCCTTGAATATGATGATTGTTGATCGATTCGGGTTTACCCAATCGCATTCACAGCACACATACCGGCACGTATCCGTTCGCACGTCCACAGATACATACGTAAGGATGAACTTACTAAGATTTTACAATTCCTATATACGAGAAGAGGTATGTTTGAACGTTTTTTTTTTCTGAAGGTAGAATAGTTATTTATATTTTAGCGTAATCTTTACCAATTTCTATGTATTTGTTGATCTATGAAAAATTGATTTATCTAAAATCGCGTTATTCGATTTTTCCAGTTCCACCTCAACGACAATTTCAATCGATGAAGACGATTCGATTATCGCAAATCGGTGACTGAAGTCACCGATTCGCGTTAATCGAATCGTCTTTCTTTCAGGTATTTTTATTTTGTTTTCGGAAATAGGAAGACATCGCACTGTCATCACCTTCACAGCCGATTGTTTATGTTACGGCGCTTTATCTATGTGGGCTGAAGCGCTCTCGCGCTCTGGGACATCAGTAGAGAGCCATCAAAATGCATCAGAGTCTCACCACCCGTGACAAGCATCAAGACTAAAGATCTCATCAAATGTTATCAAAAATTCTCGAGCCAGAGGGATCCGTCCCGTATTTTCGGCGTATAACAAGTCACGGGGCACCCCTCCATCAGATTTTTTGGTGAGTCTGAAGCGCTCGTGAAAGATCTCATGGACGGTCACGGCATTTTAAGCTCAAAGTGCCCTCTAGCAAGGACATATGATAGATTTAAGTTATGGCCAATCGCAGCCTTTGGCACACGCTACATTCTAAACATGTTGTAGCAACCAAACACACTCGTCAGGGATAGGGCATCATCCCCAATGGCGGGTCAAAGCTCTTCAAATCACTTCAGTGTGTTTAATCCTCGCTGGAAACTGTTCAAAAGAACTGTTTGCAGCCCAATTTTGCGCTGTTTTTTTATTTCAGCCTAATTTTTCACCATCCCAGTACCGTTGCACTTCTGTCACTAACATACTTGTTTTCGTCATACTAACACGCCATTTTCAATGGGAGAATGAACGACTTGATGTTGCTACCCAAACACGACCAAGAGTTGGAGCTCGTTGGAGTTCGCAGTGCGTTGCTTTTTCACTCACATTTCACTATGCGGGAAAGCGCAAACACATGCTTATATTTCTATGTAGTTGCATACATACACATATGTACATAGAAAGACGCAATCCAGCCTTCCAGGTCCAGCCTTTGGAACTCTTACGTATTGAGAGACGATTTATTTACAACGTTGTTTGTCGCGTTTCAGTTTCGGGCGGATCTAAAAAAATTATATGTAGGAATCACTATACGGTGACAAAATTTAACTACATCTGAGAAAATTGAAAAATGAACAAACTCACCGTTCCCTAGTCGTTAATGTTAAAGTTCTATTTCCGTGCCACTCAGTTTCACAATTGTAATCTGTTGACGTGTGGACAACTAACTGGTTTAAAAGCACGACGCACATACAGTATGACCATTCGTACCACTACTGTTAACCTGATCGCTATCTTATGGTATAGATATCCTAGAGTAGTATTTCAATCGTTTCTCTTTTGTGTGTGCTCTGCTGATTCGTATCTAGTCATTCGAGGCACGCCAATCCTTTGTTCAAAGCTACTAAGATGATGATGCTGACTACTTAGAGCCTCGTTAAGTCAAGCATTTGGTCGTTCATATATATACTGGGGGCGGTAGAGGGTAGATGTGTATGTGTTTCATTATGGGGGTTTTGTATGTGTTTCACTATGGGTTTTGTATGTGGTTCATTATGGTCATTATGTGTTTTGTATGGGTTTCATTATGTTCATTATCTGTTTTGGCGTGTGTTGCATTGTGCTCATTAAAAGTGTTCGTTTGTGTTTCATTACGTTCATAATGTGTTTTTGTTTGTGCCTGATCCTGTGAAAAGGTTCGTTCTGTCGCGATGGCGGCCGCCAAGCTGGTCGAGCTGGTGTTTGCTTACCGGCATGAGTGACGCCTTTATTTAAGCATCGCACGGTTAAAGTCGTAACGCCGTTGTTGTTGTTGTTGTTCTTAGCGGGGCTGCGATTCGCCATTAGCAGTGATGAAAACAATCATATCGTAGCGTAGTCAGACATTCTTCTTCTTCTTATCATCATTATTATTATTATTATTATTATTACTATGAACGTTGTCTTGAGCTGAGTTTTATCCAGCCAGTTTTGTCTTCTCCCGAACAATGCGCGTGTTGTCGTTGTCATTGTCGTCGTCGTCGTCATCGTCGTCCATTTTGCTACAGCACTGCACCAGTATTGTCGTAGTGTAGCCCTCGACGTTGTTCTCGTTCTCGGGGCGATTAGACCGGTGTGCCCACGATTAGAGATAGATAGATAGATATATGTACAACACACCGCAGGCCGTCTTCAGGATGGCCTGTTTCTTCTTCCGAGAATAGATGACAGTGCTGACGAGGGAGGATTGGGTGTCGCAGCGGGGGTAGTGGCGAAGACCCGATCGTTGTATTAAGCTGTTGAACTGCTACTTTGTCAGATCTGCTGCTGTCCGCATCGGGCGCCGACAACAACAACAACAACAAGAACAACAACGACAACAAGAACAACAACAACGACAGCTATAACAACAACAACAACAACAACAACAACAACAACAACAGCTATAACAACAACAGCGACAACAAGAACAACAACGACAACAAGAACAACAACAACGACAGCTATAACAACAACAATAACGACAGCTATAACAACAACAGTATGCGATTAATGCCCGCGCAATTAACTATGCTTGCGTTTGTTGCTTAAATGCGCCAACTTCCAGAGTCGTTATTGTTGTTGCTCTCGTGACCACGACGCTCTGCTGCTGACAGATACAGCACGCGCAGATTGCGCTGAGCTAAATACACTGACCCAGATGACATGACTGCGCAACTGAGATCTATACATATATATATATATATATATATATATATATATATAGCTTGATAAATGGAGCAAACAGTCACGCGATAGTTGACGTAGCCGTATACTAGAGAGAGGCCAATAGCGAGTCCGAAAAATCTCATCTGCTTGCGTTGTTTTGGTTTTTGTTGACGCTGTTGTTGTTGTTGTTGTCGCCGTTGTTAGTTTTGCAGCTGTAATCGCTACAAAATTGCCACGTTTGGTTATTGTTGTTGTTTCTGGTTGGCTTTATTGGTGTTTGTGGCTGTTGCCGCTATTCGTCAGGTGGCTTCCCTGCATCGTCGTTGTTGTTGCATGTGTTGTTGTGGTTTGCGCTGTTGTTTTTGCTGTTGTTTGCGCTGTTGTTGTTGTTCTTATTGCTGCCGTTGTTATTGTTAGCATTGTTGCTATTGTTCGTGCTAGTTCCAGTACAGTTGATCAGAAGTCACTGCGCTGCAGTTCTGAAGTCACGTTGACGTTGTCTGTCGCAACAGCACTGATGACCCATACATACAACAACGAAGCGTACAAGTGAATGCTGGGCCAGCGGGGCGTAGTGGGTTGGCTGTCTGGCTGTGGGAAGCGACCGCTGCTTCGACCAGGAACAGGTTGTAGTGGAACGCCGGTCGCCAGGCGGTCGAAATCTGCGTCGCCATGGCACAATCCAACTGCATGAGCCGCTAGACGGCGATGATGACAGTCTGTTTAGCTGCTGCTGGCTATAATTTCACATATGGGCAATGACTATTGTTTACTATAATGTAATGTAATGTCGTTATCACCACCACCGCCAGCATCGCCGCCGCCAATGATGAGTGCTGGTGTGGTGCTAAAACGAGTGCGGATGGAGACAACCGCCACGAGCATAAATCATCCGAGCTGTAACAACGTTCACGGGCCACGATCTACAAATAGCCAAGCTTCATCCAGAGAGAAGTCAAGCTTCATCCAGAAAGAGAGAAAAAGATTGGATTCAACTGTGATTCTCCGTAGAGTTCATCAGTGACAATGTCGAGGACAACAATAACAACAACAGCAACAATAACAGTAGCAATAACTACAACAACCACAACAACAACAACAACACACCGATAGTACGAAATAGTTTGTGTGCGTTAGTGGGCGTATTTTTGGTTCATCACGCTCGACCGTTCATTCTTCTGTGCTCATCCGTTCTTGTTCAGCGCGTGTGTCTTAGCGCTGTGCCCATTGACGAAGTGACTGTGTCGCCTCTGTCTGTCTGTGTGGGCGCGTGTGGGCTCGTATCATCCTCATCCTCATCATACGTATCAACGTCATCAATCACGCTTGCCGACTCGCAGATTTAAACAACTGCTTGATCTGTCTTATGTTGCCATCATCGACGCATTCTTCGTTGTCCTTGCTAGACCCTTTTTCTGAATCAGATGTTGTAGCTCAATCGGTCAGGCGTCTATTATTAAAATAATAATAATAATAATAATAACAATATTAATAATAATAATAATAACACAGTTCTTATTAGCCGGCATTACTGTACATCTTATATTTATATTATCAGTACGTATTACTATAATCTATATGATTATCTTATTAATCATATATATATATATATATATATGATTATCTTATTAATCATATATATATATATATATATATATATATATATATATATCAGCTCCCCCAGACCTCTCCCCTCTCGCTTGAACTAATAAAAATACAAAACTACCTGCTAGCATTATTACGTGTCAAAACGTTCATTCATCACAATTGTGATATTTAAATACTTTATTAATAAAAATTATAATCGTACTACTAGTAAGAGGAATATACTATTGTGATTACTATTCGTATCCGGTGAATGAATGACACAGGACCAATAGCGAAGGCGTGCGTTATGCAAATGCGATACTCGTTTACGTCTGTGTATGAAGAACGTCATTCTCCTGCTTGAGGTTCGAAGTAGAACGGTCTCCCTCTCAAGACACATGCGCGTCTATGAACATTGAAACAACTGCGCGTAAATGTACTCTCGCTGCGTAGGTGTTGTGCGAATGATTACGGGCTTGTGTGAGCCGGGCGAGTGAGTACTAGTTAAAATAGTCAAGATAGATACAATAGTCATTCGTCGTAGTAGCGGTATTAATAGTACTACTGGCTGTACGAAGATACGTGGTGGTGGTGGTAGAACAGAGCAGCAACAGATGAGAACCGTATCGTATCGTCGGCGAACAGTAACTATGAACCACTGCCGCATAACAACTATCATTGATGGGTATCAACTAGGCGAGCCTACTCGGTCGGCATCCCGCGACGACGACGACGACGACGTCCTATACAAGGAGAATAGCGCCAATCCAAATGGATCCAAATATAGACACCGCCCGGTCCTACAGAGTGTAGCTTACGCTAGACTAGCACACCTTAACTAAATAAAGAAATTCTATACTTGGTCATGTCTGCAGCGACATGTGACAGCACGTTAAACGTTGTCATATAACGTGCAGATTGTGATATATAAACGGCCATTGTTCGACTGTTGGCAAGTGGAGACTCCAAACTAAGAATTCTATATATATACATATATATATATATATATATATATATATATATATATTTATAGTTGTAAACGGCCGATTACCTATGACACTTTTTGTAATTCTTTTAGGAATATATATTACCCACGCAACTCTAAATGATAAAACTGCATACATATATATATATATATATATATATATATATATATATATATGTACACGAATATACTTTCCCCGACTCTTTTAAGGCTGCCTTTGCCCTTAATGGCAGGGAAAAAGCTGAGTGACCATGCACAGCAGGCTAGTTGGTGGTGAATGTGCTCTAGCGAAACGCGCGTCACTTTCGTTACTCCAGAAAGCAAATATTTTCGGGGCCTATAACCTATTTTCTTTGAAGAGCGTCTCGTAAGTCGCCCTCTTAGTTCATTGGATCATTCATACTAATTGACTCAACATTATTTCCAACAAGACCATAATATATATATATATATATATATATATATATATATATATATATATATTTATCTATGTATACACATATATAAAGGCAGTTAAAGCATTTAGAGTTGCGCGGATAGTTTCTCGAGGACTGAAAGACATATGCACCGCAGCCTATGCTAGGGCGTTAAGTAATTTCAATTCCAGGCTGGATCACAACAGCTGGAATAAATATTAGTCTACAAATTCACCTCAGTAGAACAATTAAGGAAAACGTGCCCAAACTTGAATAGAATACTTTAGAGAATCTTCTGCATGCCACCGCGGCCATACTTGTGGAAAACTTTGAACGACGCTCACCATAGTACGAGTCTAGCTGAAAAGAAATTACTAGCTACGAGCAAGGTGACGTTGATTCTGCCGCATAGGTCCAGTAGTCATCAAACACATTGATATGCTGATTATGGGAAGGTGTTCCCTGCACAAATTAAGCCGGTATGAACGGTTTGCGGCCAAGCCTAATGAGTGACACGCTTGGCCATGTGCCTCATCAAAACGTCTCATGAACGAACTAAATATCTTTGTGCGTAAAGTATTAACCGAAGCCATGCCTTTACTTTGTTCACTAATATTCCACGTGGTGGCTTTCACCGGGCTTAAGAAGAAATATAGTTTTAATCAGCTATTAGCCTGCAGGGGAAGGTCGAAAAGATAGACACGCATATAAAGTAAAATGGATGTCGGAATAGCCGTAACAGATGCATGTTACTCGTACTTTTGTGCAAACAGAAGGTCTGGCCCTCCGTGCATGGTCTGGCAGAGTTATAAAAATGCTTCACTCCAAACGTATGGCGCAAAATCAACTCTGAGATCGAAGGCAGACAGCTCGCAGGGTGACCCTTTTAGCCCGGCTCTATTTTCTTAGATATATCAGATCTAGTATTGCACTTACCAAGATCATAAGCATTGTAAAATGCAGTTCCGTTGAATAACCACGTTTGAACTTGAACTTGGTCACCGACTCCATTGAATGTGTGGTACTTGGCTGATACGACGTTTTGGGGTGCCGCTCATCTGGGTGCGGCAGACCTAATTACAGTTCTAAAGGCTGCAAAATAAGGGTTTTGAATTTAACGGCAAACGCATTGAAATGTGAGATCGTCGCTAACGGCGGTTACCCTAAGATTGAGAGGAAGCAATTCAAAGAAAGACGCAAAGATATACTAAGCAACGTTCTAAACAACATTCTAGAAACCCTCGAACAACGAACAAGGTGCGCCGTGTTAGCCGCACAATATTCCTGTAGCGGAGGCTGGCTTTTGCCTGAGCTCGGCACCGTGCTAGATCCTAATTCCCTCCACATTGGTGCTCCGGCCTGCGAACCATTCGGGCAAACGATGTGAAGAGGCCGTGAATTCGAATGGCGAAAGAACTATGAGTTCTTTCAGAAGCCTCGCTAAACTTCCTAGACATGTAGAACCTAGGAGCTTACTGCAAAAAGGCGGAATGTTATACCATAAAGTAACTTCTCTATTATAGGCATGCTTTCCTATTATGGGCTTAGCGTAATACGTGACGATCTCATGTAAGGCAACCGTCTCTTACGTGGATCATAACTCAGCCGGTTGAGCCGGCATGACTGGCGGAACATGCGGAAACTGAACAAAACGAGTATTTCTCTAATATTCAGTAAACATTTTCTGAGGTGACTAGAAAAAGCAATTTTGCACCTAGCGCAATAAAAACCCTCCGACTCCTCAGGAGGGGAAATGACTTGTTTCTCAACGATTTAGCTAAACGCGTGCATGGTATCACAAGGGATCGACGCGAGGCACCATACTTGAAATAGATGCTGCGTTTGGCTGTTTGTGGGAGGAACGCGGCTTCCATTGCGGACCTCATTGGCCCTGGGCTAACGAACAATCAAGGCTAAGCCGACGTTCACATCTCAAAATCGTAATAATAATATGAGTAATAATTTTGTGGCACTGTCAAAGGAACCATTACTGGGGCTATGTCTACAAATGATAAAACGTTTAGCGTATACGTATGCAGATCATACTATCTAATCGCTCATTGTTAGATTGTTGGCAAGTAGAGGCTCCAAACTAGAAACTCCGTTTAAATAATATATATATATATATATATATATATCCTCATGATTTGCTAAGGGCTGCATTTGTCTAAAGCTTAATGGCTGCAAGAAAATCTGGCTGAGCATGCGCAACAATTCGAGTTGGTAGGTGCGATATGTGCTCTAGCATGCGACGCGTCAGTTTGTTTACTCTGTATCGGTACCGATGCATGACTTTTGGCTGTGTTTAGATTCTGTTCAGGATCAGCGCAGCAGCTTTGATAGGGCTCATAAACAGCAAATATGTTTGAGCTGGTTGCTTGGCGAGCCTTCTATTAGAGATTATTTATATTAATTGTAAAATTTCGGACATTTCTACTATTAATAACGGTATTGCTCACCACAAATCTACCACAAAGTATGTTTGCATGAATCAACCCACCCGTCGTTTAATGCAAGCATACTTCTCTAAGTAACCAATGTTGAGTTTATGTTTGCAAGGTTTTAGTTCTCCATGTTTAACCTTCTATGGCAGTTTGTTCGAAGCAACTGCATTGACACACTTATTGTGGATGAAATAACTACCGTCAGCTCACCATTGGTTGTGTCGGCAATTTTCATTGTTGTAGTTTGGAATGTTTGCAAAATTTAATTGCACCCTGTTTAGCTATGACAAACACGATAAAATTGTTTATAAGTTGGTTAAGGAGTTGAGAGAGCGACACGGTTCTGTACAGTCAAGTAGGTGATGCAGGGGACATGGACCGTCACAGCGACGGCATTTGCAGTGCACCCTGGGTTCATGAAACCCAGCAAACCGGCATAATAAATGATGATATCCGTTAGCACGGTAGCGAGTGGTGAGGTGACAACATGGGCGGAAAGACTCCCTCCAGGCCTGGTTAGTCACAGCTAGTAATAAATAAGTTTCTTTGGGAATTAGAGACACTTTTTGAAAATACTTGTGCCGACACGTTTGCAGGGCGGCTGTTTGCGGTAAATTATACTAGCCCATACTAGCCTTTTATGGCTTTGAGGAGCTGCAAACATTCGTACAAAGGTAAAGCACACATGAGAATAGTAAAACCTATCGATTCATTAAAGCAGTCTACGAGTTCATTAATACATTATTTTAAGCCCGCGAGCATGTATACTAATCTGCTGCGGTTTACCCGTCGTTTTATTTTAGCATTGATGTTTTTATTCTGGCGGTTATCGGTTGGAGAATCGATGGCTCTACCTATATTATCTTGTAAAGCATAGTACCTATATTCGAGCGTTAAAAGTGATACCTTACCTGTATTCAGACATTAAAAGTGTTGCCTTTGCATTTATTTGCTTGGTGAAACCTGTTTGCATTCACTAGTGACTATGAAGACAATTTGCTATAATTGGCCTGTAAAATCCATTTCACAACAAATATCTCAACGATCAGACTGTCTCATTTATTTTTGATCAAACAGAACATTCCGGAATGTCCTTCTGTACATACTTGCTTAACATACGTGGAATGTATACACAGTTGGCGTGACCTCTTGGTGTCTTCCTCTTGTTCGCTCGTCGTTACCTGTTTAGAAAATGTTTTCAACATGCCCTCTTCTTCTCATTCTGAGCCCTTTCGACCGTTGAACTAAAGCAATGGAACAAGCAATGCGTCTGTATTTGCCTGGTTGCCAGTCACTGCAACCAGAGAGCGGAAGCGTGTGAGACAGACACACAGAGAGAAGATAGAGAGAGGGAGAGCGCGGAAACGAAAGAAACTATGGGTAGACATCGCAGACTGACTCAATGCGCGAGTCTTGACTTCCGTGGGCTGCAGGCCCTACCCGGCAACACCTCGAACCTGCAACTGCCGCGAATGTTGGCCCCGGGAAGACCAACCGAAACAAGAGACAAAGCTAGTAGAGACAGCAGTTTACGGTTGAGCAGATGATGAGCAGTTCGAGAAACAGTCAAACCCAGAGGAGAAGAACAATAAGAGAGACAGAGAGAGAGATAGAGCGAACAAAGGAGAAAGTATACTAGACATACATTAAGAGGGCGAATGAGCAAAGAGGGGGAGATGAAAGCACAACTAGGGAGCAACAGAGAGAGGCGCAAACGAAGAAGGGGCACAGGCGCTCTTGCAACGTTACCAGACGACATAGCTGACAACTGGCGTGTATATGTGTGTGGAGTGCAACTGGGAACAACTCGGCGAGTAGATAGATCTGAATGATCAGTTAGTTGATTATAGCCTCAAAGGAAGGGCGCTTCGGCGGTTAGTCGTGCTTGGTGGTTTGTTGTAGCTCTCCGGTGGTCCATACCTTATCGTCATAGCTGGCTTGTCGTACCTAATAGCCATTGTCGCTAAGCACAACAACAATAGCAACAACCACTACAACAACAACAGCAAACACAGCAAAATCAGCAGTAGCAAAGACAATGACAACATCAGCAACGGTAACAATGATAGCCGCCGTTTTCACCTCTTGTCATCGACTATAACAACAACACTATTTATAACAAAACGGCGCCCATTAAAACAACAACAACGAAAGACGCCGTCTACAACTCGTTGTAAATAAGTTTTGCTAGCTAGGGTCGCTGCTTTGCATAGCATGAAAACAAGGAAATGGAAAGCAGGCGTGAGCAAGGTGAGGAAGAGCCATCGAGCGAGACCTACCACAAATCCTATTGACCTATTTATGTACTACGACCTCCAAAGGGAGAAAGACAAATACAGGTCGATACGAGGTCGATTGTGAGAGAGCGAAACAGAATGAGCAGCGTGAGAGTGAGTGAAAATAAGCAGTATGTTCGAATGCAGCGTTAACCTTCGAGGATTTACAAGTTTATCTCGCTGAAATGGCTCTAGATATATATATATATATATATATATATATATATATATATAGTTAGAGAAAGCATGATGCAAATTCAAGAATGTATTATGGACTATGTCATTTTAGCAAATAATTTTCTTACGCTTTGATAAATGTGTTCACTTGCCCAATCATCTTTATTGTGTTTTCAATACTAGATATGATTGTTTCTTCTAGCGGAGTTTGTATTATATAGAGCTTACAGATGGCAGCAGAATTATGTTTAACCAGAACTTATGTCCAGCAAGTATAACTTAAGCGAGGCCGGAACTTAAACCTAAATTAGCTAGTTGCTGCATATGTACCGCCTTTCTATATTACGTTTGTCCAACGCTCTCTAAATGAGAAAATATAATTCTCAATTCAATTTTACTTATAATACTTTTTAACTTTTGGGGTTTTCTGTAACGTATATATATATATATATATATATATATATATATACATAAACTGGGATGAACAGCGCGACAAATATATAAACACCCTTTTAGAGCAGTCTTCCTCAAAATGTGCAGAGTTGGGTCGATATGTTATAATAAGTAAACAGATATAGAAGTACATATATTTGGGACACAACCGTTACCGACCCCTTAGCTCCTTCTATGGTCGGTGGCGGCGCATCCGAAGTTGGTCATGCAGTCCACCTTGCGGAGACTAGCAAATTGAGAAAATACTCATCAATCGGGTATCCCCACGAATTCTGCCCTCTCGCGTTTGAAACCCTAGGTGCTCCTGACGTTCGGACCAAGCAGCTGATCCGCAAAGTCGACACCTTGTTAAGCCTGTCATCAGGTGATAACAGGTCGTCGTCCTTTCTCAAACAACGTCTGGATCTTGATATACAACGTGGAAACGCTGCCTCCGTTCGGGGCACACTTCTGAGGTGGTGTCGGCATGACCTCATCGAAACGGACACGTGACAGCCACAATACGCGCCCACTAGGCACATTGGCCTAGCTAATCCATCGTGATACGTGTAACATATGCATAATGTGTTATATTGAAAATAAACTTATATATATATAAAGCAAAAAGAAGTACATATTCATGAGAAATAAACTCGTCGTCGCTGTGTCTCTGTTCCAGGTGAAGAAGCGGCAACAGCGGGCCGCTATGATTCTGACCTCAATCCGAGTAAAGTTCGACGAAATCGATATTACGGAACCGGGTCGCGAGGAGGAACGCGAGCTGGTGAAGAAAAGCTGCAAAACCGAGGATGGTCGTGTCCTGCCGCCGCCACACTTTTTCAACGGGGGAGAATATTGTGGTGTAAGTAAGCTGGTCAGCCCAGCTTTGTCAGGACCCTCACGACGACAAAGCAAAAGAACATCCCTTTGCTACTAAGGATATGACTGGACACGGAAAGCTGTTAATTACGATATTTTGCACTTTGTCATTTTCTGCAATCGGTTGAGTCTGCACGAATCGTGGAGCTAGTCGATGTCTATAAAGGTTGTTGAAGCTAGATTTGCATTGTGACTACTTATGCCTTTCATTTGACAAAGTTTCTTGTCCTAAATTGTACTTTGCAGAGCTTCGACGACTTTGATGCGGCGACAGAATCGGACAGACTTCCATGGTTCTTAAAACTGGATCCTGCGGAATTCGTAAGTCTTTACATATATGTTTATATATATATATATATATATATATATATATATATATATTAGACCGCGTATGCTTTTTGGCGCCTATGTTACAGGCGCTCCAGAATCGTTAGGCCTTGTACAAGTAAACTAATGCAAACACTATCACTTGTGATTCGAAGTACCTCCTCCAGCCAAATACATATAATAATGACTCTTTTTGGAGATGTGTCACTCTAACCGTGACACGTGCATGTTATGGTCTGATCATGCACCTCTTTCAGGAGTTCCTGTACGAGAAAAGTCGCTCAGCTTCGGTGGAAAAAGGTGAGGGAGATACGACGGTAGGGGACGAACAGAGCGGCAAAGGGGTTAATCCGAATGAGGTAGCGCAACGCTTGCTTGAAAGCGACGGTGTTGAGGTGCTCGAGACGGTCGCCGAGAAGGAGGAGGTAATCGGGGTCACCGAGGAGATCGTGGTGCAGAACGAAGATGGCACCGTAGAAATCCGCAAGAACGTGCTACAGGGCCGCGATAAAGATGACTTACAGGAGGACGATGAAGACGAAGGCGAGGTCGTCGACACCGAAGAAATCATGACCGAGCTACCGGACGGCAGCTACGAAGTGACACGGAGGACCCGCCGAAAGATCACCAAGCAAGGAGTGCCACCACCCGAACTACTTGAGGGAGCTGACGAAGTCGTTCAGAAGGAGGCGGACGACGCGGACGAGTAGAAAGCGCTTGTTCCGCCATGAACAAAAAGTCAACGCCCGGGGGAACAGCGAGCTCCCTTACATGATCTAAAAGCCTCTTCTAAAGTCTAACCTCGAGCGAGTTTCTCCTTACTACAGTAAATCTGATCTACAGTTAGCCGGGCAACCTATGGACTAACTAAGTGTCTGGCATTTTGGCCTACAAGCTGTGCGTCTGATGTTCTTAACTAGCGATTGACAACTAAATCAAACTTAGTCTAAGCGTTAATCAGCTCCAAGAGATGATATTGTGGGCTGGGTGAACGGGAGCCGCAGACTTGTTGGGTCCAGAAGTGCATAACTTGATTGCAGAGAGAGAGACGGGCGATTAGACTTCAGAGGGATGTCCTAAATGAAACGTGACTTGTTTCTACGGCCTGAACAGATTACTAAAATGACATGCCCCTACCACGCGGCCAGTAAACCTTAGGGCAAATTTTGCGCTTTTAAATAAGCCTTGAAAAATAAGATTGTTTGCAGCACTGACAGACTGTGGAACAGATTGAGAGCTCCCATATTATATATATGATATATGTACGAGGAACTAAATATGTCTGCTATATTTAAGTTAATTCAGTTACCTCCCTTGTTATATAAAAACAAAGATTGCTCAGTATTTTTGCCTATTACTTCTGTGTCTGTATATGTATATGTTTAAATGTGAATGTAGGACACAATATGATGTAGGTTTAACTATCTCGAGCAATTACCAGCAACATTAGCTATCAGTCCAACTTTGTTTATCGTCTACCCTATGGCTCAGTTCAAACTACACCTGTTGGTAGGGTCCAGTTATTATTAGCATGGCTTCGACAGATCAAAGCACAACAACTCGAACGGTGTCTGACTCCATGCTACGAATATGCGATAAGCCTCTTGCTGTTTTTCCGCTTTCTATTTAACGGAAAACTGGCGCAAAGGAACGGACAGAATTAAGAAATAAAGAAGAAGACGGTGCCACATTTTTTTACTAAGAATAGATTCTACGCAAACCAAAAATGACACTGCTGTGTCCGTCCGCATTGAGAATGCGTTTCGGCAATTGACATGCGTCGATCGTCATCTAGAATCGGCCAGAGCCTAAGCAAAATAAATCAAATGACGTTTTTTTTCGAGTGTTCTAACAGGGGTGGCAATGTTCTTCTTCTGTTGTGTGCGTATTTCAGCATGAGCATGCAGTGACCAGTGTGTGGTGTTCGTGGCAAACGTAACCGCGAGTGTGCCCCGTCTCCTCTCCAGACAACCCGAATCCGCTAATGATCATAACCTGACTGCACCACCACTAATACTGCTCGTATTTGATCCGTGATGAGCTAATTTATTTGTTCCTAACAGCCAGCTGAGTGTATTAGCAAAACACAAGAGCCTCTTTCTGGCATACCTCGTCGTTGTGCCGTCGATCTGAGGACAATTCTTCAATTGGCCTACCTCCGCCTACTTGAAGGTTCGGAGGCTGAGCTCTCTATCCAGCCATCCAGCCCTTCTGAAGCATTTTCCGACTCCTCCTAAGTGATGGCGATGGATGTACTTCACGAAGTACAGAAGTAATCGGAACTGGTCATGACTGACGCCAACCATGCGATAAAAGTTGCATCACGCGTTTTTCTAGCATTCAACTGGTGCCGTGTCGTTGGTGACATGGAACTCGCCTGAGCTGACGCACTGCACCTAGACCAGCACTACACCAATGGCAGAGAGCTCTTGAGCGTTGGCTTTGAGTTGTTGCGTCACATGAGCGCTGATTATTTAACAATACTTGTGTGTGAGAGCAAGGTGGTAGCTGCGAAGAACTGGCCTGGCCAGTGTCGATATTCGTGAATTAACTGATTTACGATCTGAAATTATTATATCTGTCTATTATGATATTGCATTTGTTTATATGTGTTTCGTTATAGTATACCTTAAATCAACATAAATAAACAGATAACAGCAAAACTAGATATATATATATATATATATATATATACACGACACAACGTGATGTAGAAGGTCTTATCAGAAAGAAAAATCTATTTCATTAACGTTTCTCTAAAACGAAAATATTCATGAACGACTTCTGAATGAGAATATATATATATATATATATATATAATCGAAAGATCTGTCACAGCGACGCGATAGAAACACATTATAGGTAACCACGGTTCATTCCATCTACCTTCCGTGACGGATCAAACTGAGTACAGAAAACACGTCTAACACTTACGGTCGACTTTGAGATCGCACGGACACCTTTCTCGACACCTACATTTGACTACTCAACGGCAAGGAGTATCGGATCAGTGCAATATGATATAATGATACTGAAAAGCGTTTAGTTCCATTATGTCTTCCCGGCTGCCCATGCGACAAACTTGTATACTAGCTAATGCAGGTCGTACAGCTTACTCAGACGAGTGAGTGAGTGACTCTGTGCTGCTCTGCGTAACAGGTGCACGCAAACGGAAAACTACAACTTTTTCGTAGCTCCCTCTCTTAGAATTGAAGTCTTCTCATTCGCTACAGACGTGCGGCGGGTCGCAAGCTCGTGAATCCCCTCCACCACCCCTGTCATTATCACCTATTTGTGACTGCTCTTGCCATGACAACTGTATATGATATAGGTATCCAGAAAAGCAACGGCAACGATGCTTGATCGATTTTGAAATCAAATTGTTGGCCTAAAACAAAACAGCACACCGTGCGCACACATGAACACTCCCAGTGTATCCGCACACCTTGTCCCCAATGTCCCCAATTTTTTTAGGGCTCAGCCACAGCCAACACAGGTAGAACGTCCACGGGACTGCGTTTCGCATTGCTGCTTCGTACGACGGAACCACCCTATAAATACAAATGTGCAATCGTGGGACTTGAACCAGTCCTGCACCTATGTGTCTGCTCCTCCTCCTCCACCTCCGGTCGTGAGACGCACGCGAATGCGCGACGCCATCACCAGACGCTCGGCGACGCTCCCCAGTGGTGCAGCAGCACATTCGTCGTGCCTTCGTTACGTTTTCAGAGTATAATCATATATAGGCATCTATGATGCAGATGGACCGCTTGACGGCAGGTCCACGGCAGGATAGACGACACGCTACCAGACGTTAGAGGTAGATAGAGACACACATAAGAGACACTTCCGCCTGCATGCACGTATTTACACAAAGCCGGCCTCAAAGGTGCTCGATTCCGTTTGTTTCGAGCACGCTGCTGCTGCATTGCAGCAGCAGCAGCAGAACGACCTATTACTACTGCCTTGTGCATGCGATGCTTATAGCGATGTTTGTCTGCATCCATATTATTTATTATTACAACGCTAAATATATAGTCTATGATGTGGATCTACGTCTATTCGATGAGAACACCACGCGACAACCTCGACAGAGAAAATAAAGCGACGGAATTACACGCAGCAAACATTTGTTGTTTTGATTTGGTTTAACTTGACCTGTTTCGGTTGTGTCAATCAAACGCCAAACATAGCTATTGGCCTCTCTTCGTCGGAGGAATATATATAATAATTGGTCAACAAAACTGAAAGAGAAAAACTAACATTTATATATATATATATATATATATATATATATATATATATATATATATATATATATATATAGGGTCTTAACCGTATGCATTTATTTTAAGGTTTGGTATAACTCGGCAAGAAAATTATTTTACTTAATGGAAGGTGGGACGGAGACGTCTTGTTTAGGAGTGCGGATGAAATTTATAAAAGAAGGTGTTCTGCCTTTTTTCCCCTACATAGTTGTGCAAAATCGACGTTTGCAGTAGAACTAGTCAACGCATAAAGGATACCGGCGTATTCAGCGAAAAATTCTGCATAATATGAATGACACCACGCAGACGCAAGCTCTAAGCTAAAAAGTCATTATGTTGTTATGTCTTACGTTTAAGGATTCGCGTGCAGAAATGTGCAATTTTGCCATTATGGCGAGCAAAACAACAGCGCTCCGCTGCATACTTTATATATATATATATATATATATATGTAATGAGCCGACTTAACCCGGGGCAAATTTATTTTATTACATTGTCCGTTACAATTGTAGACACAGTTGCCGTTTTGTTAACCTTGTGTGTTTCTAAGATCAGGTCTCAGGTCATAGTGTTCTCTTGATAAAGTTGAATAAAAGCTTTAGCTGAAAATGCGCCTTCCTACTCAAGTTCAACGAGTGAGGTTCGCCGACCAGCATCAGTGTAGCCGCAGCTTTTGCATTTTGCAAATAGGAGCCATGGTCAACTAACTCTAACAAAAATTATATATATAGTTTGTGCGTTCGCACTCTGTAAAATTTGCACTATCAGATTTTTGGCTGATATTTCTGTGTGGGTTCGACACACTACAGGCCATCCTCAGTGTCCATCTATACATACTCCGGTCGTGCTGACAACTGGATTGGTTTGAGTTTGCGTCATTAGGGCAACGGTTAAAACATAAAATAAATTGATTTATTTAACTTCTAATGAGGTTTTAACAATAGCCCCCGCGCAGTGAGCGTGACGACAAACCACATCGTTGCTATCACCCGGACAGGGCGCCAAGCACCGCCATGGCGTTACCGCGTCGTATATTCAATGGCAGCCTTTGCTGCAAAAACACCACCAGCACGTGTGTGTGAGCCCCTTTTGGGCTAATCTGAGACATTATTTCTCAGTAGTTTAACCTAGGCTTCCTAAGGTCCCAAAGGCAAAAGGTGAAACCTCCATAGAGCTCCCGATAAACGCCTAATAATTCCTCTTTCACTTATTCCTCTGCGCCTGCGAAACAGCCTAACTAGCCTGAGCAGCGCCGTAACTGATCATTTGAAGATGCAACCGTAACAGTTAGTCACGGTAGCGTTCCAGACGAGTGTTCTTCCAGACAAGTTTCTAATGTCTTGCTCCTTCGGGGATATTCACAGCATCGACAAGATGCGCTTGTGTACGAAATACAAAGCGCGTTCTGAAATGGGACGGAAAAACTCACTGCTGTGGCCGAGATCTTGTCGGCCGTAGCCGTGAGAGGGTTCATCGTTCCACCTATGTATATATGCTATTATTCTAGTTGTAAACGTATGGATCAACATTGTTTACAACCTATGGCATATCTGCGGTAGCGGAAAACGGTTTGTCTGGGTTGCTCAGTTAGCTACTGCGAAAGCAAGTGCTATGTGATCACAGTTGTTCATCATCATAGAAATAATACGAATAATATTAGTGTCTATCACAAAAGAGATGTCCGCTCTTACTCCACAAAAGTACGCTTTCGCTAATATCGTGTCGCGTATATTCAACTACTTCTTTGTTGTG
Source organism: Dermanyssus gallinae (assembly GCA_003439945.1). Taxonomy (NCBI): domain Eukaryota; kingdom Metazoa; phylum Arthropoda; class Arachnida; order Mesostigmata; family Dermanyssidae; genus Dermanyssus; species Dermanyssus gallinae. The sequence continues at coordinate 57,901 of QVRM01000789.1, forward strand.
TTGTTGGCTAGTTAAAACGCATGTATCATTTAGTTTAAGCGGTAATTTTTGAACGGTTCGCTACAAACCAAAAACCTTCGGGAAACGTAGTTGCAGCGGTTTGTTCGTTCCGGTAAATGTGGCCTTGTTGGTTGTGTTGTAGGTTGTTGTGGCTTTGTCACTCGTCGTGGTGGTTATCGTGGATTTCAGTGGGTGTGTGTGTGTGTGTCGCGGTGACATTGATTTTGTCATTCAGCAGGCAAAGGAAGTCTTGTTCTTTTCTCAACACTATTATTCGTTTACTGTACTTTGGGGGGTGTACGTAACCGTACCGTAGATTGAAGCCGCGTGCCAGGAAACCCACCCAATGGCGACCGAAGATGCGAGCGTGAAAGCGAGCCGAGAACGACCGTTAACCGCCACAACTGGTGCTGCTGCTGTCGCTGACAATAAGAGACTCCCTAACGCCTGTAGGGGCGCAGGCATGATCCGTGGGGTTGTCGAAGCGCTACTGGCGATCGTTGCGATAACTCTTATTGTGTACTTTGCGCTACGTGTCCCGCCGAACCAGATTCAGCGGGCTTCTTCGGGCGAACCGAAGCCCGCTGAGGAAGCCAGCCGTTGGCAGAGGCAGGACCAGGCTGAACTTCGCCATCTGATTGCATTTGTAGCCGACGGGGAACACTATCCGATCATCACGCTGTCGAATACCTCCATGTTTTTCTCGTCCATCCCGTACGAGTTTGGCAGCCTGACGCCGAACGGCCGAGAGCACATCAGCTTGCTCGGAGATCGGCTTTCTCGACGCTACGAGCCTTTCGCGACCACTGGATCACAGATGCAAATGGTTCGCTGGGTGTCCACGGATGACCCGAGGTGTCTCGAGGCAGGCGAAATACTTCTGACCGAACTACAGTTAAATGCGACGGCATTCAGTATCCTGCCGCCGGTGTTCAACAACGGAATCGAGGATCTGTACGTACACCTAGCGCCGATCCTCGACCATCTCAGAATGCACATCCCAGACTGCATTTGGGACCTTGCTGAACGTGAGGTACGAAGTACTGTGTCACTGTCGCAAATGTCAATGCAAGGCTAGAGCCACTTATTGATAAATACGGCCTCTTGTTGTTACGGCTGTTTCTGTCGTTGTCGTTGCCCTTAAAAAGATGTTTGTTTAAGTCTTTGTTGTTCACACATCGAAACAGAACTCAAAGGGACTCCCAATGCGTTGGTGTCTTCTTGCGGCCACAATTCAGATTTAAATGAAGGCTTGCTTAGAGTAGAATCTAAAATTGAGTGATACGCACTTTAGTTGAACAGATTCGTTTGTAATATGAACGTATCTGATATACAATATCGTTTGATTGCTCTTCATTGTCACACAGATTCAGAAACGGCATTTTACATACTTTCAGATTTCAACAAAGTCATAAATAGAAGCTACCAGCAAAACGGTTGTTTGGGTTTCGGCATTTGCTTTACTCATGATTGGCTTTGCTTAATTTTGGCCTCTGGAATTCCAGACACGCATATTCGCAGGGCCCAATGCTTCTAATTTTTGCACACAAAAATTGGCTCTAAGCACGTTAGTAAACAGAGCGGCCTTAAATCCCTAATAAATGAAAATAGGGTAATTCGAATAGATAGGCATCAAAATAGCCTGGCTTAGAACTGCAGCTAAAGCAAATTATTGGCAGGTTCCAGACGCTCCCGAGGATATTGTGACGTTGTGGTCCTACCTAATAGCCGACGCTCTACGCGTTGCCGAAGGTAACAACGTCTCGACGACGGCATTCGAACTCGCTAACGAGTGCGTGACACCCGGCGAAGATCCACTTCCCGACGAGGTGTTCTTTAACGTCACGGTCGCGTGCACCCCGCTTCTCCTGCCCGGCATAAACAGCTTGCTATTCGAAATACTTGCGACTGCGGGTGACACGTCGGACACGACAATGACAAGCCCTGGCAGCGCCGATGACGCTTACGCTAGCACTGCTGAAGAGCATGACGCGTCGCTGGTCGATGAAGACGAACCCGCAAAACCCTCCAATGAGCGACGCGCCGTCACCCGGTCGCTGAGCGTCTATGACATGTCGGACTACCACGTCGAGTTGCTCGTGTCGTGTCTTCGCGCAGACGACGCTGTCCTGAAACGGCCCGGAAGCGGAGCGCACGTCCTGTTCGAGCTCAGCGGCGATGGGCTCGTCAGGATAAGCTACATGTCGCGGTTTGACGGTCCCGTCGAGTGGACGACACTGCTTGAGCTGGCCGTTTTCACTAGACGCATTATGCTCTGCGATCATATCCTGCGAGGAACACAAACTCTACTCTAAGTGAAACGGCGAGGCGAAAACCGCCGTATTTTGATGTGTGTTTGGAAATGAAGCGGGAATCCGTTTTTTTTTCTCGAATAAATGAGACTATGCGACGTATATTGTATTGTATGGCTTTTTATTTAAAATGTGGGCGTTATATTTCTAATGGGACCGTCTTATCGGCTAGACGGCAAGTTAATTTAAGTTCAGTAATTCCTCAAGGAGCTTAAAATTTTAATAATTACATGTTTTTAACAATTTTAACAATTACGCGCCATTTACAGAAATGGCCATTGCCTGTGCGTGTATTTTTGTACATAAATATGCGTACCCCGAGTGACCCCGGAGGATCCTATGTAAGGGCTGATTTGCTGGAAAAAAATTAAAATAGCGCTAGTCTGGCCAAAGTTAGAATATTGAAACATCTCACTCAGGATAATAGAGTGGTTTAGCTTAGAGTACCTACCTTATCGAAGTGGTTAACGGAATAGTAGTGTAGCATTTTAAAACTAGTCCAATGGGCCACCTTTATTAATATTATTATTATTATAACTTGGAGAAAGCTAAATCCACGGTGAAACTGATTGGCGAATTTATGTCTCTTATTTATATTTGCAATACTATGCATAATGCCACAGTATACAATACTATTTGTAATTGTCAGGAGGAGCAGAGGCTAAGGCGCAAAAAGAAGGGACATTATTTTCGAAGAAGTTAAAAGAAAGCTCTACAGCTCTATCCGATGATCTGGCAGGGCCATTGAGTCCCAAACTGGCATTCAGCAGGGAGACAGTATTGGGACCATCTTTGTTCTGCCTCGACACTCCTGCTCTGATATCAAGTGTACAGAGCGCCTTCAATGTACGGTATCCAGACGACCCTGTCTTGGGAGATCCCGCAAATCTCGTAGCAAGGGATTTGCAGACTTCATTGAACAGAAAAAAAGAACTGACACTCGACGCAGCGAAATGCAAAAACCTGCGTTTGTGTCAAGGGGTGAGCCGTTGGAGGTACCTCTCAAGATCTAGCGCAAGCTATACAAGCAACCATGGAACATGGAATATCTCTTACACCTCAGGGTAATCTAGACGTTCTAGGTGCTCCAGCAATGTCTAATTTGGGCATTGCTGGAGCACCTAATGTCTCCAGCATTAGGAGACATTAGGTGTCTCCTAATGCTGCATCGAGGCACGCGCGCTTGATGCCAAACGGGAGGCGCTGGTAAAGATCCGCTCACGATTAACAAGTATGTACCAGCAGGTGGCTCCGTGCCTCAGAAGAGACACAGTCATGGCTAACCAATATTTGTCTATGTGCTACGAACATGTCAGACTCTCAGATACATTGAAGGTTTTCCAACCAATTTGACCTCGTAGTAGAGTTACCTACTGACAAGAATGCAAAAAAAAAATAAATAAATAAATAAAAAATAATAAATGCAAAAATAAAAAGAACTATAAACGGCAACCATATTAGCAGACACAACTATCAACAGTCAACTCGATCCCGGCCCTCTGAGAAAGCACGTGCACCAACATTGTCTTGACGCTTGTAAAACTAAGGAGTCAGCAAGAGAAATTATGAAGGCCTTACATCAACAAAAAAACGTGCCTTCTTTTTAGCGACTCAACATTTCTTCAGCGGGGGCTGGCTCCATGCGCTGCCAACTTGGCACCATACTGGACCAAAACTACTACGTCACAACGCAGTTGAATCTTAATGGTCGCGGAACGCACGGATTCTGGAAAACAAAATGAGTATATTTATAGAGCTATCAAAGGACTACCTATTACATTGAAGACACTCGATCCTATCAGCACAAGCACAGCAAAAATTCCAAAAGACATCGGAAAATGTATTGAAAATGTTATCTTTGTTGTGTGGGTGATTGGCGCTACGCCTGTTTTTGAGACAGTGATGTTTTTTGGCCGATTGTAGGGGAAACGTGGCTTCTATCGTAGGTACTATGAATTAACAGGAAGCAAGCAGATGAGGATGAATCTTACTCAAACGTTCATATTTGTGAATGTGACAACTGAACATTGCAATAAATAGTAGTATATCACCTGAAAGCCTGAATAGTCTAAAAAAAAATACAATTATTCATAGAGACGAGTGGGCCGTAAAGGTGTCACCTCAGGTGAATTATGCTAATTACAGTAACATGTAAGACGTCATTCTTTATCTAACGTGAGAAATCTTATATCGAAGACTGTGTCGTTGCAGCTTGTTGTCCGACGATTTAATAATTTACGAAATATGGCGTACTTTTTGGTAGAAACGACTTTGCATCGATTTGGGTTAACTTTAGATTTGATGATATTTGAACTTTACAATGCAACAATGCCAATTAACTCATTTTATTGTTGTTCTCAATCCAAGACAGCTTTACCTTACGGATGAGCTTGCCCTCTTCGACGTCTGATTCATTCTGCACGGCTTCCCCTAACCCGCACTTGCTAAACACAGTCTAAAAAAAGTTTTTCGCTGCCTATTTACCATTTGAATGAATATGCCTCACATAGTTTTACTTAAGCTATTTCCTAGGGGAACGGAAAGCTGATCGTAGTTTGCAAGTCTGTTTAAAATAGGCTATTAAACAGAACTATTACAGCTTCAGTTTAATCGTTTTCGAGGCTCTATCCGGCATGGCTAAATTTTGGTTGTATTGGTAGCTAGCCAAGTCCAATTGTTTGTCCGATTTTCCGACAAGCAAAATAGTAGCATAAAAGAAAAACACATTTGCCTGATGCATTTTCGCGATTCAATAAATTTATTAAAATGTTATCTGCTGCGTTAGCCACGAAGGTATAACTTTCCATAACATTATTTATTTTCTATTGTTTTCGTTCCACACAAACCATTGACTTTCTATGTAGAGTGTTCAATCGGCTAATGCTTTTTCCTTTATTTGATGATGTTTCTTCGGTGCCCATTATGCTTTGTTTCGTGTTCTGCCAGCATTTGTGACTATTTTTATCCATACTTTCCTAAAGTGTCAATAATACCCTTGTTTGCTTTGTTTGTTTGCATATATATATATATATATATATATATATATATATATATATATATATATATATATATATATATATATACATATATATATATAGATATGTATATATATATATATATATATATATACATATATATATATATATATATATATATATATGACACCCAGCAGCTACCCAGGCAAATGTGTATGTATACGAGTGTGTGAGTGTGTGTGTGTGTGCCTGTGTGCTCCCGCAACTGTCTGTGTATTCATCTGTTAAATAAACGTACCTCAGCTTTACACTAACCAACAGCTTCAGTGCAGTTGTATATACAGCGTACCACCCATCGTCGGGTGAAGCGACACGGGCCATCAACATCTTTCATCATCATCACCATCATCACGATTTCTCCACACAAATAGAGAAGTATGTCAATGTGGAATATATACTATGTACATACGAGTCAGTCGAGCGCTATGCGACCGCCGTCGTTCGTAAAAAGCTTCGGCCTCGATTACTTCGAAGACCACAACGCTCGAAGCAACCACCTCAAAGCCGATCATGTCACGAAGTGCCGTACTCAAAGTCGGCAGTCAGTGAGCCCCTGACATGTCGACCGATCTTCGATCTGTTCGTCCTTCGTTGCCTTCCACTCTTTACATAACTACTACTAAGACTGAGAGCAACAACAACAACAACCCGCGTAGCCAGCACAGGGACACTTCACCAGTCAATCGACTCTGGTTAGGCAACGCAATTGTCCAGTTGTTGCTGTGTTGTTGTTGTTGTTTTGTTGGTTTTTTTCTTCTTTACGGTTTACTTTTTTGGCTAGCAAGCATATACATCACACGTGCGCGTAACGTGCAGGAAGCGAAACGAACAAAAAAAAATCAAATAAAAGCAGCACTAACTAAACAACAAAAATACGGCACGTCTCTCGTTCAATCACCGCGTATACACAATCAGCATCTTCATTATTAGTAGTAGCATTATTATTATTATTATTATTATTATTATTATCCTTAGTCGATTTTTATTCGGTTCGTTTTAGTCCACCCGCTATTATGCATGACGCGGAAAATTCGTTCATTCAGACTCACTTCAGGACTGAACCGCCAAATTGGAGTCTAGGCTTTCATTGATCAGCCTTGCACGCCAACCGACATTGGCCAACAACGCTGGCCAGCGAAAGGGCCAGTTACCCTACCCTACCCTAAAGATTGACGCCACCAGGAACGACAGAAAGACTTTATGGCGAAAACATCGAACAGCATCTATCATCTCATAGTGACCAGAGCAGCCGAAACCTACACACAGATAGATAATTAGCAGTGCAAGAAGCAACTGCACAGTAGCACTGACACGGTCTAACTTTTTCTACGTACATTCGCCACACCGACGACACTACGGTGGTGTTAGCTTTCTTTTAGAGATACTCCGAGAGAGAGACGCGCACCGACACAATAGTGAATAATATGAATAAAAACGTGATAGTAGTGAGTCTTCTGTCGTTACGCTGGGGGAGGCGGCAATCGATGAACTTGAAAGTGAATACGTTACCCCTTTTGCCAGACAACTGAGCGTGCTGCTTCTATATGTGTTCTGCTTAAACGCGACGACTTCTACTCAAAGATATCCACTCGAATCGAAATCGTGAGCACAAATCGTCGTCGTCGTTCGTTCGCTAAGAAGGAGGAAAAAAAAACATGCAGTTGGCGCAGTTGTTTCTCTTCCATGCTCCTGAAAGGTAGATAGAGATCGTGTGACACTTCGAGACTGGGCTTCTACAACTACAATTGTCGTTGACCGCGCGCTTCTATGACAACAATATTGGAACTACTCTGCTGCTGCTGCAAAGTTAAATTTGAGTAGAGATGCCAATTTTCCTGCACTTCTTACTTCGACTGTAGCAATTGATGCAATGGCGCTGTAGATAGTTGGGTTTTGTTAAGGTTTTTTTTTATCCAGCTTTTGGCCGCTGGTCTGCCCTCAATAGTGAGGTTGACTGGCAAACGCGTTATATATATATATATATATATATATATATGTGTGTGTATAGAATAACGAAAAATCGAAACAGAGGAGAGGCTTCCCTTGGGAAAGACCGGAAATGTCTCCCGGCAAAGATCTTCTCCCGAAAGATCATATCACATCATCATCATCATTTGCGTCATCACATCAACAATAGAGAGAGAGATGTGTCGGTAGCGGTCCTGACGCTCAGTTCACCATATGTCAATCAAAGCCTTTTATTGGCATCTGCTCATACTCCATCTCGCTTCGTCTTTCTCTCTCTTTCTCTCTCTCTCTCTTGGACGCATACATACATACATAAATAACTGTATCATTTGTGTTGTTCTAGCGGAATCGTATTGATGTGTCGTCCTCTGTCCTCTGATCTAGCATGATGGCTCGCATGTGACCGCCGGACACGTTTATCCGGTGGGCCGGGCCGGGCCACACTCGCGAGACCGGATTACGCCGGGTCTCGGTGTCAAGCTTCTCGTCCCGGCTGGCCCCATCTCTCGTGCCGTTACGTTACGTTATGGCTGTATGAATGAATGCTTTTCGATAAATTACCTCGTAATCGCTCAGTGAGTAGTGTCTCATGCCGCAGTGTCGCCCCGCAATATCTGCCCGACACCCTACTGCATAGCCGACATTTCCGACTTACTGGCAAAGACGTCGAGAGACCTTCAAGAAAATGTACGATTCGCTCAAACTACATGTACACATACGTTTGTAGGTATGCATCCATAAATGTAATATATATATATATATATATATATATCGAAAAATTATTGTGCAGACAAAATGCCAACACCCATCACGGTCGAACGACCATAACCTCACCCTGGCGGTGATCGGATCGCCAGATCGTTTGCTTACGGCACAAACGCCGCTCTCACACACACGCACACACTTACTTAGTCGTACCCATATGCGCACCCATTCACACTCGGCTAGTCGCCCAGCAGCCAGTCAGCAGTAGCTCGAAGTCGTTGTTGCACAACAAGAATAATAATAATAATAATAATAATAATAATAATAATAATAATAATAATAATAATAATAATAATAATAATAACAATAATAATCATCATCATTATCATCCGTATCACCATCATCATTGATCGTCGTCCTCATCGGACAGCGATGGTCTTCGCCAGGCTGTCTGAGAGACGCCGCGCCTAACAGAACGGGGCGGCGCCAAACACCATCTCGTCCACCCACGCATTCTGGCTCGCTCATGCACCCGCCTCGAAGAGTTCCTCCTGCAGTTTGTCGTACGTAATTTGGCAATGATCTAATGAGGTAACTTACGTGACTGACCACCAAAGATCCTGAGCACCAAAGATTCGAGGTGGTCATGGTAGTGGTGGTGGTGATGGTAGTGGAAGTGGCGGCTAAAGTACATACAGCGAAGTGGACCAAACCATAGAAATACCCGAACCAGCGCTACCAGTAGTAATAGTAGTGGTAGTTCAACGGGCAGGAGGGTCACACGCCGTGACGCACGACGCACTCACTACCTTGCGAGTAGTTACCACATACTCTCAAACCGTAGTAACCGTAACACGACCCGCGTCCCATTATAGTACACTGCATGGATTACTGGTTTTGGACTAGGCAGTTTTTCAGTTGCATCACTCACAGCTAATTGCGTACGCCGAGACAGATATATATATATATATACTGTACGTTTGTATAGAATATACACATATGCGCATCATGTACACCGTAACAGACGAAGCAATTTTGCTAAAAGCCCTACGATAGCTCAATCGAACGAAACAATAGCACACAGATCATATCGAACAGTTTTCGACACGTGGCGCGTGGAAGTCCTCATAGAGTGAGAGGAGAACAATTACTTACGTATCTGGAATTTGTTTATGAATACACTCAGGATCAGCATAAATACAGAAGCGGTCCACGGGTGTGATGTACAACAATATACACATACGTTCAGCTTATCCGCCAAACGATTTGCATTAACTATCACTGCAAACACACAATATGGCGACGACGTGTCCAAGTCCAACGCCTTGACTAAAAGTTGACGTTTAAACATGGCTGCACACACGCATGTTACTTCCTTCTAGCGGATGCCACCCTACCATAATCGCTCGTAACTTGTCCACCTTACGAGCAAAAATAACTCGAATTTACGTTGCGGTTTTTTATATTCGGCTGACGGCTTGCTTACATAGTAGTCGTAGTATTAATAGTGGTAGTAGTAGTAGTCGAAGGAGCAATTTATAGACATTATAGGACGAGCAAATCACCGCAGTATGTCCCGCATTAGCGCAATGAGCGTGCCTGTTTCGTATGTGACCCGTTCAGCTGTCCAGCTGTTCTTCCACTTTCAAAAGGGCGATGGCAACAGAACGCAAGAAATAAAGGCTGAATAGGCTGAAACCCGACCCGCTCATTACTGGCTCGAACTCTCGCTGAGAGCCAGCCGCCAACGGAAGTCGGGTTGTCGAGATCTGGGGAGAAGCCAGCCAGGACGCTCGCAGTAGGCTTCTCGCAGCGTTGTACACTACGACTGTCCATGATCCTAAAGATCGTATCGCTTACGCCTCACTATCGCCTCACTATGCGCACGTGAACCAGGAAAACGAGTCATGATGACGCATACAAAGGTCCACGGAGGCGTGTGCACTGAAGACGCGGGTGAGCGTGCACCAAGTGAGACGTTGAGCAACGATGTCTCCGAATGACATCGTATTGTGGCAGTGACCGTGGACATGGTAGTGCTATTGTTGTTGATGTCATTGTTGTTGATGATCCGAATGCTTGAGACAGAAGAATCAATACTACTGTGGCTGCTGCTGCGAGACCGAGAGGACATTATGTCGATACATTCGGTTCGTCTCCCCAACCCGAAAATTCTTCTCCTTCGTCTTTAATTTGTTCCAGCATATAGCCCTGACTGAACTGTTGCTGCTGCTGCTGCAGGATCCACACGCTGCAATGCACTGTAACCCTGTCCACTTTCAACGTCGTCTGAAACATTCTGAATGACTGATCTGAGTGCACGACGCCTACATGAAGGGCATAGGCACGCCAACAACCTCTCCTAACGGTAAATCAGAGGGGACCCTGTTTAGGCCTCAGCCAGCTGTCGTAGAAAATCTTTCCCTGTTGTTTAACTCGGTGAGTCTACAAAGTTTGCGTAGTTTATGGCTAGATTGGCGGGATGAATTCGGCACCAGCAACAGCTGCCGACTTCGAGCGAAACAGCATGAGAAGAACGCTGCCAAAGTGTTGACTTTTGTCTGACATCAACAACAACAACAACAGGCAGCAAACGATTCTTGCATCACACTAAGCGCTGACCATGACGGACACAAGAAACAATGGCTTACAATAGATGTTGCTGTTCTTTTTGCTGTTGTTGTTGTTGTTATTGTTGTTGTTGTGCTTGTTGCTATTACAGTCTATCTATTGTTATTCTTGCTAACGTCACTCGTTGTTCATCTGTTGAGGGTCGCTGAGATGAAGGAAGCTCTTGCTGATCACCGCCATGTTACTGCTTTTGCTGCTGCTGCTGTTGCTGCGTTGAGCACGTCAGCCAAGCCAGGCCGTTCGCCGTGGCGGTAAAAACGGTCATCGACAATCCGACGCGCGTTCGTTAGTTTGTTCTGTCGTGGTGCTGCTTGCTTGTTCATCTATGGTACGTGACTGAGCGTGGTGTGCGCCGACTCAGGGGCGTTGTTGAGCACAGTGAGGTGCGTGAGCTGGTCGGAGCCGTGAAGCATCGATACTGAATCATCTCCGTTGAGCGAGGCCGGGGGCACCTTTTTCGACTGGAGCGATTGGAGATAGCTCTGAAAGGGCCGCGCGTCAAAGCACGCGCACACCGAGACGGAAGAACACGTCCAACAACAACGACACAGCACCAGCAACAACAAAAACAACAACAACAACAGGCTTGACTCACTCATCCCCGGAAATAGTGCTAAGGATAGAAAAGTCGATCCAGATTCAATAGATCGCCATCGTCTTACCATCAGCATTGTAATTACCATCGCCATACCCAGCGTCACCTCAATTTATATCTAGCATAGCAAAGAAAGAGAGGAACTACGTATGTATATATATATATATATATATATATATATATATATATATATATATATATATATATATATACATATATACATATACATATATACATATATACATATATACATATATACATATATACATATATATATATATATATATATTTATATATATATTACGAGAGAAAGAGAAAGACAGGCAGGTGAATGGGTGCTCTTTTATCATTCACAAATTGCAACAGTAGTAGTAGTAGTGCACATAGCATTTCACACATAGTCAAGCCCAATCAAGCGGTCGATATAATGTTAATGGAAAGCTCGAGCTAAAGGCTTCCTAGCTATACCTACTTCCTGCGGCACTATGGTCATCAGCTGTATACATACATGTTACAGCGAAAGCATGCACCGAAACAACTAGTCTCCAGGCCGACACACCAGGATATACATATTCGCTTCTGTGTTAGCACCACTAGTACATAATAAAGATACAACGTAATCGTTATTCACTGACGCTCATGCTTCATTGTTGTCGCACCTTTCAACCATCGTTCATTACGCAACCAACAGTATAGGAAAAATAATTACTCGGTGAAATTACCTCTATCGTTTAACGTTTGGATGGGTCATTGACTGAACCGGTGTGGGAGAAGAGCAAATGCTGCTGCTGTTCTTGAGTCTGAGTGAAGTTTGCAATATGCACTTGCGTGGTGCCGGTAAGGCTTCACATTCATAAATCACCTCTTAGGTTTGTGTGCAGTTATTGTTTACCCTTTCTAGTATTATCATTGCCTAATGATCCCATTATTCCCACATATGTGTTCGTTCGAAGCTGTTGGTTGAAGCAAAACCGTATAGCTAAAATGGTTTTATATTATGAGTATCTTACTAGAGCGTGCACCCCCTGAACCAACCTATCTTTTCATACGCATGTACACACAAGAATGTGTTCTAGTTCTTTGTTGTACTGTGTGCATTCCTGCTATCCATGAAAAACGGGCATATCAATATATTTGCCGTTAATCACTGTCATAGTAGTGGAGGTAGAAGATAATGCTATTGTGCATAGTGTATCTGGCAGGAGCCCTATGGGTGTCTCAGTAGGTGTGCATTGAATAGGAGGGTCGCAGTGGAATATACTGAAGATTGACAGAGTGAGTCGTCAGCCATTAACAAACAAACAACAACAACAACAATAATAGCATCATCACCATTAGAATACTAGTCATATCGTTCTGCCGATGGCATATCTAATTCTTAGGGCATAGTGGTTCCCTTTATTTCCAAAATAATAACTACTAATAATAATAATTAATACGCAAAGAGCATAGCTATTCCATGCAAACAAAAATACGTTTTTATAAATGTTAACTATTTATGTATACAAAGGAAACAACGATATTCAACCGTTTGAACAAAGCATGAATCAGTACGGATATACATACTAAAAGATATAAAAATAAAACTGCGCATATATATATATATATATATATATATATATATATAAGCGTTGCTAAATGGTTATCCATTATACAGCTTGATGCACAATAAAGCGGTACATACAAGAAGTTTACACTAGAGGATATTGGAATTTCGCGCAGCATCACAGTGTGTTAATAGCACCAATAGAATACAAAAAATCATACAGTAATACATATAAATATTTCAAAGTATTATATATATATGTTACAGCGAAAGCAAATATATATATACTTGCATGCATTGATATTTACTCGACTTGGAAAGATGGCAGTCTCATCCTACCTGCGATATGACGTCCCCGTGTGAAGTTCGAATCTGGTAGAGGTATCGGTATTTCCTCTGCTGTTGCTGCGCTCGACTTTCCTCTTGTCGGACGCGTTGCAGGCTAAAATTGCGCGACTGGCGAGCCGGCGTCACTATAGGAACCAGGACACATGGACAAGCAATTACAACATGAGACTATCAGTAACGACAAATGAGAACTCTTAGTGGTCGCCTAGGGATGATTTCTAGATATAGCAGTCACCCTGCAAGTGGTCGTACCGCTCAAATAGCGTCGGTGGTCTACATTATTTATATATATATATAGAGAGAGAGAGAGAGATTGTTTAGCATCGTTTTCACGCGGCGTATTCGTTAAATACAATTCTCGTTTCGTTCGCACAGTGTTAAACACTTGAAATTCATAAAAATCCCGACCGAATATCTGCGCAGCCTACTGCGGTGCGGTATGCTCCCTCAAGCACGGCCGCACCGTTTAGTGTTGCAAGAAGTGCATCCCGTTAGCGTTGTGAACAAAACATAAAAATATTCACTTTGGCAGAAAATGCAGCTTAGTGCTTGTCGTGGGAAGGGAACATATACAATGTAGTATATACAACAATGATCGTCGTACATGTGTAGGCTTAAATTAGAATTACACAGCCCCAACATGTTTATTATGAGCAATTCCTCTGTTCGCTTTAAAGTACCATTAGGCTGTAGAGAAAAAAGATGGCCAACACTGGCTGTAAGCCATAATAAATACAGTCCTAAAAGTGCATATATAGATATATACATTCGAATGAGTGTTAAATGCCGAAATAATGACAACAACAACAATAACAACAACAATTACAGCAGTATAAGAGGCGCTACCCTTCGTAGTGAACTCACTTCGTTCATGATGGAGTCCTCGTCCGGTGAGGCAGAATTGCATCACGAGTCCAATGAGTATGAGGCCTGGCCAGAGCGCGAGTACCGCCCATGAGAACCAACAGACCGGCTGTGGTGTCTTCAGCGAGATCATGGATAGGACCCAGTGACCCATCTTGGCCCGCGACGTGAAGTAGTCCGCGGACAACGACAATAGAGCTCCCCCGTAGACCGACGACCCAATGACGGTCAGACCTGAAGCAGTCCACAGAGTAAAACAAAATGTAGTCCAGCCACGCACAGCTTCACTGGCAACTCTTTACACGCTAACCTAAATTGACTCTCGCATAGAGGTAAACACAAGTATATTTAATCCGGCTGCAACTTTCTACCAACACAACGGTAACTCGGTAGTAGGCTTATATTTCTATAGACTCCTTGCAAATATTTGTAAATGTATGAAACAACATACCATGTGTAGATAATAAATAAATGACCTTGTTCGAAAGAAAAAAAAATCTGATAACAAAGGACAGAACTTGCCCTACGCAGTTTCCCAGTTTCGCTCTTGTACCGGCCACACGACGCAATTCATGATGCGGCATCTAACGCAGTCTAACACGAGCGACAACTACTAGATTTAATTAATTTTTTTTTCTGTCAACGATTTGCTAGAAATAGATTCGTGACCCTCATTTTTACCTCCTGGGCAATCGGGGATGCCAACAGCACCTTCTATTGTATATCTACTCAGGATCATAGAGAAAATGTATATAGGCGGTTTAAATACCTCCGTATGCCAACACAAGCAACACACTAAGACTTCTGCGACTCTTAGCTGTTATAGCAACAAACCCTTTTAATTATGTAGGCCCGTTCAAATAAGCCCGTTTCTTTTGATAATTTTAAATTCAGACACAGCTAACATGAAACAATTGCACTAAACAAAGATACGCATACGGCCTCGTTTCACTAAGGAACTGTCGAACAATACAAATACGATGGCGGCTGTTATGATATGCTATGTTAGTAGCGTGATTAAGTGTATTGGTAATATATATATATATAGGTCAAACTCCTCGTTTGAGCCGAATCCATCGAGTGAGTGATGGGCTGCGTTTGCGCCAGCCAGAATTCGCATACAAATAGGGAGGTGTAAAAAATCATGGTCGCAGTAGCAAGGAGAACTAGTTCGGCCCTTGTATTTGCCCTTTACTTACCCTTCTGAAAGTAGAGGTTGGTCATCGATCCGACAATGCCGGAACCCATAAACACGCCGAAACACACCCACATCGAGGCGGGCGTCGTACCCAGCAGCCGGCTCACAACAATGCCGCTAATCGCTCCGAACAAGCCCGAGTGAAAGCCCAACACGAAAAGGCCCGCATGCTGAACTAGCGTCGTAATCAACCCGAATAGGACGCCGGCGCCCACCGACACCCCAATGTTGCCCGACATTGGCAGAAGATCCTCGACCGTGCAGATCTGCAAAGGACAACAATAACGACGACGACGACAACAACAACAACGACAACAGCAACAATATCATAATTAAATGATGTTCGTTGTGAATCTATGTCCTTTATCTGGGCACTCTTTCTTTAAGATTTTTAGCGAAAACATAAGCATTGTGTGCTGTCCGGTCAATAAACGTATATATATATATATATATGTGTGTATAGACAATTTACGGGCACACAGCCTTCTTGGAACTTCCTATAATAGATGCGCATACGAACAACGCAAATGCACCACCGTTGAAGAGAGAGAGAGCGAATTGTTCAGTAGACGCGTATGGAGTGCGCATGACTTGTGTATGCAAGGCAAAAACCCCTTTCGTCTAGCCGCGAAAAAGTTGATGCGAACGTTTCGACAGTAATGTGCCAAGCGAAGGTCTACCGGCAGACCGCAGCCAGCCCGCATCATCAGCCAAGTTACTTGAGCTCACGCCAAAAACGATCAATTTCACTTCTTTTTTGCCGCTCAGCCTATCTGTTGTTGCTCACTGTCGTCGGTACTACATATATTACGACGCATGGTGCGACGTCGATACGCAGCTGAACGTCTGTCATAATGAGTAAATAACACAACATCAACAACAACAACGACAATAAAATAACAACGACAACAAAGACAACAACAACAACGACAACAAAGACAACAACAACAACGATAACAAAGGCAACAACAACAACAATAACAAAGACAACAACAACAACGATAACAAAGACAACAACAACGATAACAAGGACAACAACAACAAAGACAACAACAACGGCTACTACAACGATTTCTAACAGCACCGCCAAGCTTACCTTGTAGACGACGAGAGTGGCGAACATGAAGCCCGTAAGGAACATGGTGAGCTTGAACGCGCGATAGCCGTACAGGACAAAGACGAGGCCGAACAGGCCGAGCGCGGCAAAGACCGCGGCCGCGTACGGATCGTAGTCGAGCGGAATCGTCTCGCAGTCGGGCAACGCGCCCGACGACACGTTGTAGTCACGGGCCTCGTCCAGAAAGTGGTCCGTGTGACGCGGCCAGTCGTCGTCGGCGGCCGCAGTGGCAGCGGCAGCAGCAGCAGCTGCTGCTATGGACGCTGCCGCCTGCCGCACCGTGTCGGCGGACGTCGCCACCCCCTCGACGCTTGCCATCATGATGGTGATGGTGATGATGATGATGATGATGGGGGTGATGATGACGATGGGGGTCTGATGGCAGCAGGACAGGCGGCCCCCGCCGACCGAGGAGGGCTGGCGCGTCGTTAAGGGCCGGACAGACGGCCCTCAGGCCGCCCCCCTCGGGGGCCCTCGGGCCCTCAAACGCCCCCGGTGGTGGTGGTGGTGGCGGTGGCGGTGCTGGTCGCGACGACGCCCCTGCTGCTGCTGCTGCTGTTGCTGCTGCTGCTTTGGTTGGTGCTCCTGCCGCCGCCGCCGGTGCTTCGTCTGGTGCTGCTTCTGCTGACGACGAACGAGGGTATCAGAAGCAGAACCCCAACAACAACAACAATTACAAGAACAACAATAATGACAACCCGGACAGCACCTCCACAGTTGTCACGGATGCCGTCGCTGCAGCCACCGCCGCGAAGTTATTGTTATGTCCTATGATGGGTTGCTGCCGGTTGTTAGCCCCAGGTCCGCCCCAGGAGAGCCCGAACTGTGGCCTGAAATTGACAAATTTTCCATGCAAAAATGGAAAGAGAAATTAATGAGAGAAAAGGTCAATGAGTGAGTAAGGGTGTTAAGGCTGTTGTTCTTTTTGTATAATTTTTCATAATGTTGCCATTGTCTGGTGGTGATGTGGTGCGGCGGGGCACTATTTTCCATATATACATACATACATTAGAATAAGTAGAATGGTACCTGAGTAAGTAGGAAAGCTCAAAGCTTGAGTATAAATTCACAAACTAACCGTATGCATACGCAATACTTGGACAAAACACAGTTTTTCGTTTTTACTATCTCTCCTTCTCGATATATATATATATATATATATATATATATATATAAATATTACACACGACCATACACGACAAGTCTCGAGAATATTATTAGCCTTCAACCAGCGAGCCACACCAGGTACGGAATTGGAAACTTTGCAAGGAAGCCTTCGGTAATGCGGCTATCGGACGCAGCAAGTGAAGCCAATATGAATAGCTGTGAATCCGTGGGAGGGAAGGCCGTGTGCGCCGGCCTGCCTTTAGCAGACGTCCTTGACAGATGGTGCGGTCGTTCGTTCAATCTGGCCCGCCGAATCTGTGTACCTGCGGTGACTCTCTACTCTCGAGGCTGCGAAATCGCGTAATAACGGTGGCGCTAATATTCGCAATACCGTAGCAGCGGCAGCGGCTGCAGCAGCAGCAGTAAGAGAGCAGTTGTTGTAGAAGAAGTTGTACTTGACTAGTTGTTACTCGTCGCAGTATGAGTGAGCGATGAGGACAAATCGCTCCGGGCTCGGACGTGGCCGTTCGAAGCCACCAAATGCGACGCTAGAGCGTGGCGGTGGTTCGTGGCGGATTCGTCATACTATTCACGTTGTGTGTCGTCATCGTCGTAGTGGTAGCAGCAGCAGGAACAGCAACAGCAGCAATGCGGTTTGGCTGAGGTTCAGCCCGAAAAGTATTTTGTTTTATTTAGCAGCATGCGGTTGCTATGAAGCAATGCGAAAGTAGTCCCGTGAATGCTCTGTTAAATCTTGGCTGGGGGTCAGCCCCGAAAAGTAGTTATTTAGCAGCAATCCAAACGAAAGGAAAATCCAAACCGATCGCCTCAAGCCGAGGATCTGGATCAATCCTCACACTCGAGAACGACGAAAAGTTAACTACTCACTATTATGCAAATGGTGGCCGAGTCGACAGCAGACGACACTAGAGGAGCTGACTAAGAGGTCAAGGAAGCTAGTTGAGACCTCGGCATTCCCGCGTGCTCCCCAATGGACCACAAGACCCCGCTAATGTCGACCCCCGTCGATTCGTTGCCTCAGGGGCCTCGGCGCCACGCCCGATCAGCAGCAACCTAGATACAAAATAAGTGCTAGATAGCTCATGTCGATGCGGAGGGGCCAATAGCAGCCACAGCAACAACAACAACAACAACAACGACAACGACAACAAGAACAACGACAACGACAACAACGACAACGACAACAACAACACTTTATTCTGACACACACCAGCCGCCGCCGTGGCCAGCAAGCTCGCAACGAGAGCCGAACGGGGGTAACGAACGAGGCAACCTGATGAAGATTGTCACGAATGCGATAACGTGCAGTAACTAGATAGTAGATGGTTGGTTAAAAATGTATGTTGCTCTAAGCCGACAACGACGACGACAGGAGTAATTTGTCGTCCCCATGTCACCGCATATCTGCAACCTCCACAGTCGATCAGGTTATCTATCGTGTCGGTCGGGCCCGATGATGGTGGCGTGGTGCGTTCGCGTGCGCCGTGCGACCGGAGAAGACACATGGGTTCACGGGCTCGATCCAGCCCATCGTTGCACATTTCTATCTATTGGGGTGGTCCGTCTTGTGAAGCAATGCGAGACCAATGTTGGCTTGGAGAGTCGGCATGCTGCCCATCAGGCGGCGATTCTACATATAACAATACACATTATTGTTATACTATGTAGAATAATATAACAATTATTATTCCACATATAACAATAGTAGCGTATATTTTGTATCTCGTATACATAGCTGACAGCGTACTTTCTGTCAAATTATACGAGTATAATTTGACAGAAAGCACGCTGCAATAGTCGTACAACGTCAGGGGGGGGATAATATAGAGTAGAGAAGTAACCCACTTTATTTTTCAGAACAAACAAAGGTCCGTATATGACAGGGAAACACGCGGCGGCGTTGAAGGTCTTTCCGCGCGCCTCCGAGGGAGGTCAGGAGAGAGAAAAGCCAGGTACATGTAACTACAATGTTTTGCTTATTACCTTATAATAAAATGCCATGTAAGCTTATTGATATATCGTATTGTCCTTTTGACCAGAATCGACGCCACCTCACCCCACATAATATGTTAAATCACGGTGTCACGAGACTGATAATGGTCTACGACAATCAAAGCCAACTTGTGCTCTCTCGATGGCTGAGCTTTATCTCTTGTATTAGGATGAGTTTTGCTGTTTGTTCATGATTCGTGCCTCCTCCACAAATTAGTAATAGTCGTATTATGTCCCCTCGAGGACGCGTGCCGCCGCCATCAGCCTCGTACGAAGGTGATGTGCAAAGGTAAAGGTTTGTGCCGCCCTTCTATCGTACGTATGAAGGGTGGTTGACTTCGGTACGTCACGCGCAACGCCGTGACCGTGCGCACTGAAGAACGTGTGTGAGAGAAGTAACATTTCGACTAACATACTGCTATTACCGTAGGAAGAACACTAAACGCAACGATGCTTGTTGACTTTCTTAGTTTTGACTTGAAAAACAGTGGGTCGGGCTAGTCCATCGTCGCTCCTGCTACGCCTACTGTCTGCACGTCTACTGTCGAACCGACTATTGTTGTAGAGCATGATGAGCGTGCTGTCATTGTTACTGCTGTTGCTAATGCTAATTAATCTGTTTGTTGTTGTTCTTGTTGTTGCTTTTTAGTGGTCAGACTCATCATTCTAATTATTGTTGGTGCGGCTGCTGCGGTGTCGCTGTCTTGCTCGTCCTTCGCGTCGACGATATATTGCTATGGTGATTTGTTAATTCCCGACATTTTTCTTCTACTGGTTCTTCTTCTGCTGCTGCTGCTGATGATGCTGCCTCAGATGACTTTAATTTGAAGTAATAACACTATTCTGTCTACATACGCATTTGCGACATGAATACATACATATGCACTATACATATGTATGTATTCATACATACAGTATGTACTGTGGACAGCAGTATGTCCATCATCATCTCTCACGGCAGCCGGCACTAACAACAACAACAACAACATCAGCATCATCATCAACAACAACATCGTTATCATCAACAACAACAACCATAACAACAACAACCACCTCATCAGTAGCAGCAGGCAAGACGAGAATCTTCGCAGTATGCCAAAATTTGCACGTCCGAGGGTTATGCTCGAATATCCAATTAAAACGTGTCGATAACATTGGTTGCGCGGCCGATCAAAGGCGACAAAAATCACAGGCGCATCAGCCCAGCGCTGCTATTATACTACTACTACGTATATCGACGGCCCTGGATCGTAGGCAAAGTGAGAGCAAGCGTCTATCAAGCGTGGATATCGATACGCGGGCGGCAGTCACGGATGTCGATACGCCGATAGTTGTGGTCAACCAACGACCACAAACGATCGATATCGGAGAAGAGTGACGGCCATTCGGCCAACCGCCCTTACTCAAGCTTGTCGCTATCTTGTCGAGCTGTCCAGCTGTCGCGCATCGATTCATGAATGATTTCAAATTTGAATTTAATTTAGTTCTCGACCGGCATCCCGGACACAGCACAGCACAGTTCGATGGGCCCCCGATGGCGGTGTGGTGCATTAGCATCAGTGCGCCTTGCGGCTCTTGCAGCGGAGGAGGAGTGCACACATAAGTGCACGGGTTCGATCCCCGCCGTTGCACATTCATATTTGTGAACGTTAAATGTTAGCTGAGAGCTCAGCCCGAAACAGAGTCGACACAAATTCGATGCAAGCGTAAGCGCCACGTCTCAAGCTCTTCAAGGTCCTTCATAATCTCTTCGTCGTCATCTCTACCTCTATCGGGGCAGGCATTTGCACGTATTCGTGTACTTGTACATATACTAAGCATACCCGCTACACACTGTACATACATTGGCATACCTACGAATTAAGTTTAATCAGAAGCAAGCAAAGTTGATTGCTTCTGCTGTTTGTTGTGTATGTCCGTATATATATATATCAATTATACTAAATTGATATATATATACACAAATTAACTTAAGCTATCTGCGTTCAGTTAGTGTAAAAGCGCGCCCCCTGAGAAGAAAAACCTCCGATTATGCTAGGAAGGCTGGACTGTTTAGTCACATATATATATATGTATACATTTGCGGCGGGGCCATGTAATGCTGCTGTAAATCTATGAATTCGATCCACACAAGGCTTATAGTAATGCCAATAATTATTATATATATATATATATATATATATACAAGACTCATAGTAGCTAAGTGCCAATAATAATTACATATAAATATATATATATATATATATATATATATATATATATATATATATATATTCAAGCTGTTCAAGATCATCACAGTACGTTTTGTTTACGCTCACGCTCCTTTATCCATCACACTGATTGCTTTTCTGTGGCTAGGGACTATTTATAGTAAGCAGCACATTTTACAGATTTCCCAAACAATACCGCAAATTCGGTATTTAGCATACAATTTAATAACGACAAGGGCGGCTCTATCAGCGATATACAGCCGTGGTAATATGAATGTTAATAATATCCACAAACAATGGCCCGCCGTAAAAGACACGACCACAGCAATGCTGTCAGAAAGCCAACGAAACGCTCACTCATCGAGCGACTCATGGCGTTTTCAGCTACCACTGACTTCGGCCTTCAGTTGATTGTGCCTTGGGGTTTAACTGCGTTCTATTGTTGGTTATGGTTGTGCAAGCACGCTTGGGCCTAGATATATGGTCCTGCGATTATATTTGAAGAGCCTCTTAGTTCATAGTGTCCTTATATATATATGTACATATGAGGTTAAATGTATATATACGTATATATTTATATATCTGCCCCCAAATATGTTAGGCGTTCTAAATCTATATATACGAGTATACCTCAGCGGGACAGAATCTAAAGGCTAATCAGCTCGACATTTCTTTAGAACTTTATAAAAAAATTATAAATTTATATATTTTTTTAATTTTTTAAAATTGAATGGCCTAGCAATAAGACCTATCATTAGTTCTGTCCAGTGGAAGTTCCCACATATGACTCTCACCCTTACAGAGTGCTGAGGCAAACGCACACCCTTTTACTAACTATTTATGCGCGTGGAATAATGACGTAACTGTACGCATTTTTGAACGCTAAACAAACTGGTCAACTGCAACCGATGCACACCTGCGTCATCGCTGCTAAAGCTACACTAGTGGTTTACTTACAAATCCAATTGGCCTCTTTGCCCTTTGTTGCGGGGTGGGCGCAGTACTGCCTGTGTTTAGATTACTTCATCTGGCCGCGTTGACTTGCCATTAAGGTTGGTCGACCCTGTGCGGCGGCGATTATTTTTGCCTCTAAGGTGAAACGACGCACGCAGAGATACGTCGTGACTAGTGAGATACCTCTTTGTTTACAAGTGCTTTGTTAATTGCGTCCCACGAACGTGCTAAGCGCGTTTTTGGCGTCAAATAGAGAGAGAGAGACAAGACAATGCGACCGCTTTACTCGCGTCGCATCTCTTGGTCGTAATTCTCTGTGCTTCAGCTGTGTTAACCACTTTGTTGGTGGCCAAGTCTGTGAAATGTCGAGCTCTGTAACAGTGCTGATTTTCCGACAGCACCTCCTGTTTCTAGGTCTGTTACATGTACCATCTATATATATATATATATATATATATATATATATATATATATATGTATATATATGTATATATATATATATATATATATATACACTTCTGGGAACATATGCATCTTGTACTAAAAAATCAGTGACCTCAAGCATCTGAAATGTTTCTCCAACTGTTGAAGGAGTCAGTCATTAGACGCATGAGTGCGTACGACACAAGAGCAAACGCCCGCTATTTCAGCAGTGACTGTGGAAATCCCGCCAGCGGTGACTAATCACGTCTCAGAGTTAACTAAGGCTTGCCTCCCTGCAGAGTTGTTAACGAAGACGATGGAGACATTTAAGCGTTGTCGTATTATCGGCATATTGCATACCTATTGCGATGTGGTTATCGTATCGAAGTATGTTTCTAGATGCTCAGTAAGGAGATAGTCTTGCACCCAGGCAAACTTACTTAGATAGTAAACAATATATCAGAGCAACAGAGCAATGTCAGCTTCAGAAAATGTTTAGTTGTCAAACACCTTGACAGATCGATTCAGACGGCAAGAACCATCATTATCATTTGCTTGTCGTTTAGCAGGTTTGAATCTCCTGTTCGAACTGAGTATGACTAGTTCAGATGTTGTTGCCAGAACAACGACCTGACAAGGCGAAGATCGACTGGTATGGTGGAGGATCTTTGAGGCGGGCTAAAACGAGCTCTCGAACTGTGACGATTGATTGGGTTGGCATTTTCCATAACCGCAACGATGGAGTGACCAGCTTAAGTCAAATCGCCCAAGTGGATCGGAGCGGAACGACAGACAGAATTTTACAGGTATGCCAAACCCCCGGTTGCTGTAGTGCTGAGTTGAGGTAACTCCCAAAAACAACAAAATACTCGGCGGGTTTTGGCTAGAAGGATGCTTCCATGTTGGCTTGCTAAATAATAAACTTACCTATCCGATGGCCGTGCTGTGGCAACACAGCTCCGGGCGTGGCGCGCTGAGAGAGACGAGAGTCTCACGTTCTGCGCTCAGACTATACGCGCACCTGTACTTATATATAGATGTCTTCACCATTCACCTTCACCGAATTCACCGTTGTTGGCTACACGATATTGCATGGAAGACGTGGTACCGACATTGTGACGCTATCTATTGGGTTGTTGGCGAGCTTCAACGTGCCTTACAGATCAACGCACTTTATTCACTTCAACGTACCTTAGTGATATGTGTGTCACGCGGCAAAAGTTGGTATCTTCCGTGACAAACGACGAAATTGGCCACGAACAGCTCGGGTTTCGGGACGAACGGTAGTTTCGTCGTGTCCTGCTGTGCGAACGTCTAGTATCGGTACGGTAGCCAGCGATTCGCGTAGTTCTCCTGCCAATGACAAATCGAGCAAGAAGAAGGAAGGAGACGACATTCAATTATTGAACAGGCTAGTTCTTCGTTATGCATACGTAGTATGCTTACAACTTCGTTCGCATGTGGTGCTTTGTCATTTTTGCTTAATGTAACATGTAGCGCTGATATTCAGTTAGAAAAACCTGGGTTTAGCCCTCATGAAAAGCTATATATATACCGGATGTCACCGATTGCGTCGAGCAGAAAAATATCAAAAAATCTCTAAAAAAACTGGTAGCAGACGCGACGTGGTTCTTTCAGCGAATCGAACCGTCGTTGATGCATACATCGGACGGACGACAAATGCAATAATAGCAGTGGTTTCGAGAACGGAATAATGAAAGTAAGAACAACAACAACGACAACAACAGCAGCTACTGAAACAACAACAAAACAACAACGACTACAAAACCCATAGCAGGAACCGCGGCATCGATTACCCTGTACATATATGTATGCATGCATGCCTGTTGAATATGGTCGTATTCAATTCATTCGATGCAACCCGGCCGGGCCGCCTCTGCCGTTGCGTTTGCCGACGCTGCAGCTGCTGTTTGCGCGCTGCCAAAGGCGGCAAGTACAACGACAACAACATCAACAACAATGAAAAAAACCAACAACAACAACAAGAGCAACAACAAGAGCAGTAACGGCGAGGATGGAGACGCTAAATTACATGCTGGTGTGTCCGTCCATTCCGTACGCCATGATGAACACGACGACGCAACGCCGCCGACATGAACAGCTGAGGTGGCCGCTGTAACAGTGCCAGTAGCAACAGCAACCAGACACATAGATACGATGTTGTTTCGTATCCGAACAACGACGACGACGACGACAAAGATGAAAGTCATCACCCCTCGTGAAGGTTGTCCGGTTGGCAGTACCCCTGCCGCTAGAAAACCCCCTGCGCCGCCCCCATTCTCTGTTCTCCGCCCACCACCACCGCCTGTCTGTCTGTCTGTCTTCGTTCTTCTCGGCGGCGAATTGAAATGGCTGACTGAGTCTGAGACAGGCAACTCGGCGATTCGGCAACGTCGACGGCGATAACGATGAGGAAACGAAGACCACAACAACAACAGCAACAACAACAACAGCAACAACAATTACAACAATATGGGCAGCATATACAAAAACAATTATATTAGCAACAACGACAACAACAACATACGCATACAACAACATCATACGCATACAACAACAAAAACGTAATAGACAGTGAAAACGGCCATGACGACAACAATAATGAAGGTATTTGTCTCAAATAGCGGACAGAGTTCCAGCCGAAAAAAAATCGCACTACTGACGCCATCAAATACCATGAAACGATCGGCACCGCCAGCTACACCACGCATTCTACTCCAACCCTCCAACAACTGGCCAACAACGTGTACAATCATGGTGAGAGTCAGGAGGTAGAAGTGATGATATTATCGACGTCGTATCCATCGATAGTCATTAGGACAATGGCGTTGATGACGCCATCGATGGTGTTGATGACGATGATGAATATAGTGCTGCTGCTGTTGCTAATGATGATTATTGTGTCGATGATGATGATGATGATGATGATTATTGTGTCGAGGATCATGATAATAATAATGAAGGTGGTGTATCTTATTGGACACCGCTAACGGTTCAACGATCCGACCGCACCTGACGCTCATATGCTCAGCGTCGAACAGTGGCGCTCCTGTTGGATACAGAGCCGATCCTAGTAACAGCATCTCGGGCGGGTCTCTTAGAATTCTTCCACCGTTCTTTCATTGCGCGCTGACAATGGTGACAACACGATGTGGTGGTTGTTGTTTGAATTACAGCACTATATAATGTTGTCGTAGTAAATCGAGTACAGCAATAATATATATATATATAAAATAATACATATATATACAACTGTAATAGTATGTCTAGTGCTACTACAAAGACGATGGCGACAACGACGGCGACTACATTGAGAAATAGGCTTAGAAATGGGCAGACACCTGGCCGTATATAACGATCTATCCATCTACCTATCTATCTGGTAAAAGCCTGACGTGCATTGCAATCAAGTCTAAGCTTCTCGGTTGACGATAAAAATAATAACAATAATAATAATAATAATAATGCCGGAGAATACGGAAAAGAAATACGCAATGCTCCGTTGAACGAAACAAACCAATGACAAAACCTCGACGAAGCTGGACGGGACAGTCGAGTGGCCAGGATAAGTTAGAAAAACGACGACCAGCACACAAGCAAGTGCGAGTATCGAAACCAAACAAAACCGACAATTTACATCACACGATACAAAAAGATAGAAGCAATAGAAACGTAACGAAAAACGTCGTACACTATATGTGGCTCGTGTCGATGTTTAGCTCTGCATACATAGTCCGTGAAAATATAGCCGCGGTTTGCCCCAACCAAGATTGAGAACAGGACCCTCTCTTTCTCTTAGTGTGATCAAAGTGTGTGTGAACAAAGACAAAACATAGCAGGGGCCAATCCGTTGTCACACGATGTCATCTGCCGACTCACGACTGCTACAACCCAGTCACCTGCCTGTGCGCTACAGTTGGATCTGCACTATGGTTGTTGTTATTTAGGAATCTGCTGAGTGACGACATTTCGATTCGCTCTCACTGACTCTGGTGACTCATAGAGAACCTAGCCATTAGCCAGCAATAGCAGATACTAATTAGTTGCACAGAATGTCATCAGGGAAACCAATTAACGTGCAATATACACCCGTCGCATAGGGTAGCGTGGTGGCGGCGCTCAAAAGGCCACGCCGCCGCTACGCTGTAGACAGCAAAGAACTGGAACAAATCACTTTGGCTGTAATCGATTGCAATGGCATGTAGTACTATAGTAGCCTAATAATAGCCACAACAACGACAACAAAAACAACAGCAGCAGCAACAACCGCTAATACTTACTACTACTTTCATCACAATAACAACCACAACAACAACAACAATAACGACAATACAGTTATTGCTAGATTATCAAGGCATATGTTGCAATTAATGTCATTCTTCACCACTTATGGCGGATCTACCTTTTGGCGACCTTCTTTTCCCTGTTTTCTCTCCCTCTCTCTCTCTCGCTATAACCAAATCCGAATAGAAATGCACCTAGTAACGTAACTCTACCTAAAATCACTTTTCGTGCTCTATCACTGTATGCGCCCAAAGAACGTGTAGG
Source organism: Dermanyssus gallinae (assembly GCA_003439945.1). NCBI lineage: Eukaryota > Metazoa > Arthropoda > Arachnida > Mesostigmata > Dermanyssidae > Dermanyssus > Dermanyssus gallinae. Next base: position 85,496 of record QVRM01000789.1, read on the forward strand.
GAAAACCTCGCAGTCAGTGCAAAATTGCCGCCACGTACCGTCCGCTACGGTTATTCCTGAAAATACCGTCGGATCCTCCTAGGGAGTTATTTCATTAGAGAAAGAGTGAGAGGATCGAGCTGACGACCGGCTAAACAGTCAGCTGATATCAATATGCTGCAAGTTGAAGTGTCGGCCAAATTTCGTCCGTCAATTGCGTGCGATCGTCGCGGGTCGCCGGTCTAAACCGAGCCACACCGAGGCTGGTGAGTACGCCAGTGATCTCTGGTGGTCACAATTAACTAGTATGATAATTTCCAGTGCCTTATGGTAATGACTAATGCCTTATTGATCGGTAGTTAGACAAACAATACGCTGCTCTGCAATGGCCGCCCATCAACGCCGCCGTGCTTCGTGCGTGGTGCGCCGATGTGCTCATGAAGATGCTTGAATTCCTATGCGTTTCGATGTGCCGTCATGACTGCGGTGGCATACCAGCAAACAGTAGAACAGTGGACGTAGCGGTACTATATGTAATCAGGACGAACGCCACTAGGGCCAGGGACAGGACAGATATGCTAGCTCCGCGGCGTTGGGCGGCGCCGACCTATGGCCGTTGGGCTTGACGGGACTTCCGCATCATCCGGACAGGACATTTACCTCCCGAAAACGGGCTAACCAAGTCTGTTTACGTTCTAGCGTTGCAGCTGCTGTTGTTTTTGCTGTTGTTGTTGTTGCTGTTGTTGTTGTTGTCGTCGTCGCCCTTGTCATCATCAATAGGCCAGACAGACAAACGAGATCGTGCAATAAACAACAAGAAGACGAAAACAACAACGAATAGTCAACAATGAAAGTGGTTAAAAACGAATAATAGTGCGAGGCGACGAGTAGCCGGATGGCGCACAATAAATAACTATAGCAACAAAACACCAAAAACAATAACAACCGTACACCAACAAGAGTAATAATAGCAACAACATTTACAACAACAACAACAACAACAACGGAGCTTGCTTCCGTGCTTGCTAACGTAGTTAACGGCTTGGCAATCGTAGCAGAAAGTCATTCATCCGGAAGAAAGTGACTAAACCACTACGCCAATAGCAAACGCAACAGCAACAACAACAACAACCTCCTCAACAAGGACGACGAGATAACAACATTCACGTAACAGCCATACCACCCATCAACAACAACAACAATAACAACAACAACAACAATAGCAGGAACTGTATAGTCACCAGGTCGACCATTATCGCCATTACCATCATCAACATCACCCATCATCATCATCATCATCACTGTCAACCGGCGTTCAGTGACGCGACCCACCATTGCGACGGCCGCCGCAATCAGCCGTGCTGCAGCAGCAGCGAAGCTGATACAGCCGTCAGGCTAGGCTGACTGAAATAATAAGCAAACAAATACAAACAGTCACATAGCCAGCCAAGCAGCAGCCAGATACACTGGCGTGAGTGAGGTCGACACAAGGCAACAAGCCATATTACGATGCCGCTGCTTCCTCTGTCCGTCCGCTACGACTTGACAGCGATTAGCATGCGGATGCCGTCGCAAACACCGTCGTTCGCAACAGCAACAACAACAACAGCAGCTATAGAGGTGAATGGCCCAATACAATTCGACACAATGCCACCCGCACACACACATATATACGTATATATATATATATATATATATATATATATATATATATATATATGTATATATATATATATATATATATGTACATATATATATATATATATATATATATATATATATATAATATATATATATATATATATATATACACGCATAGACAGGTGTGTGTATTTAGTGGGTGAGAAATGGATAAACAAAAATGACGCAAGAACACCCTGGCCTAAACTACGTGTCTTAAGCAACTTAGATTTACTATACTACTACTACTATTACTACTACTACTACTACTACTGAGATTGCGGCTTTGGTTACTTATATGTCTTTATCAACCGGACGTGACAATAAGCAGCGCAACTAGCAGAAAACTGTACAACTTCATGCGAAGTAAACCCTGACCTTACTACACCTCATTATTAATTTCAGTTGTTCCTGTTGTTCTCTACAAGTAAATGACATGTAGCTTTTGGCACTCGATTTAACAAGCGCAACTCAGCTGCCTTTTGTCTGCATATCGTCGCGTAGTCGTGTCGAATAAAGTACGCCTTCATAGTGTCGATAGTCCTATCGACAAGATCTACAGGCAGGCAAATGATAGTTACCACATGTCCGGCAAAAAATGGTAACCGCCACCTTACAACTCATTATAAGAGAAAATCGCCGTGTCGTTTCTGTTCGATGTAAGCACAACACCTGGATATACGTATCGAAAAATATTTTGAAAAATAGATTTAACCCAAATCTACACATCTTACAGATGATGCGCGTCAAAGCGGCTATACGGCTCCCACAAGCCCTGGTCTCAGATTCGCCGGGTATCTCCTCGTCTCCGTCCCGTTCCGTCAGCATTGATATATATATATATATATATATATATGTATTTTGTCCCGAGAAAAACTACGTCCCGTGGCCTACAGCGAGAGTCCAACATTGCGTAGAATGAAGTGTAGGTGGAAGTGAAGGGAAGAGACCATAATGGCATGGGAACCTTGAAATCGTATGATCACGGGCACTCATCATGATTACCAGCACAACCATCGGTACTTTTCCGGGAAACGAGTTTCCATTCACGCACGCAGAGGGATGACGTGACGACATTGGAACGACGAAAGAACGAGAGTAAAAGTCTCTCTTACGCGGAACATGAAAAGAAAACCAAAAACATCAATTCCTTTCAAAATCAGCTATCAGCGAGCTAGCTATCTGTTTTAGATTAGTTTCGCCAGCTACGGTTTATCATCTAGTCTTGTTGGTTTCTCTCATATATATATATATATATATATATATATATATGTTCGACACGGTGGGCTTTATTTGTTCGGGAGGAGAGGATCATATCTGGACTAAGCTACAGAGTGCGAAAGAGAGAGAAAATGATAGTTCAGATACGAAATTAAGGGTAGCGAAAAATAAGAGTTGGACGGATAAAACGAGATCAATCCAGCAAGATTGAGAGAGGAAGAGAACGAAGAAAAGCCAAATACGGGAAGACATCGGCAACGAGCGTGCGAGAAGCACCAGATCGGAGAACATGTGGGAACGATACACTACAAGCACTGCAAACACCGACACACTTGAGTGCCTGCTCGATGGAAGGACCCAAACACACACCACCTGTATATTTATATATAGAGAGAGAGAGCTAAAAGAGGATGAATTTTTCACTAAAGGTGAACAAACACACGAAATTATCCTCCGTTGCTGGCCAATTTCCTTCCGCCGCCTTTCCCAACGATTCCCCACTAACGCTCCTATCATGACCTCAGCTAAAACTGCTACATCTGCTACTATACACCATTATTCGTCATTCTTCCTTGACTGTCCAATGGGCTTGAGCATTGCTCTCTGTTACAATACATTCGTCTGCTGGATGGATAAAGGCAAAAAATAAGTCCAGTTTGAGCGCGCAAAGCATGGCTAAAGCAGGGCAAGGACGAACAGTTCGAATTTTGTCAGTAGTCTCCCACTGACCAACACTGAGAACGTATACGTTGATTCCTTGACTATGCCTACCCTTCGCCCCCCGTCTTGTGACAAACCTTAAAGAGACGAGAGGGGAAGTTGTTCTACTCCAAATTGAGAAAATTGTCTATGCGGCTGTACCAAGGGGGGGGGAGCGTTGAGAGACTTCAGCCAGCCCGGTGTCAAAAACGAAACAGAGCAGAACAGCGCCAACAACATCTACCGGTTGCGGTACTGCTGTTGCCGCTTGAGCCCCAACTCAACACGCCGCTTTTCGTTCAGCTCCGTTGCTCACTCATGACTGATATATATATATATATATATATATATATATATATATATATATATATATATATATATGGGGAATCATTAATTCCCCGCTAAAGCAGCAATACTGGCAGCGACAGCAATTGCCCTACCTTAAAACTGAATACCCTATGAAAGAGGCTAGGGAACACAACATGCAGAGGGAGTCAGAGAGGCGAAAGAAGGAAAGGAGGGGGTCTGGGAATAGGAAGTCTGGGAGTATGATATGAGCTCTGCTACAGGCCTTGGCGATAAATCCTGCTGCTCGATAGGGCTGCTGGGTGACAGAACGACCTGCCCTCGCCAGGCTTCGAGCTGCGGCCACGGACTCGACCACCACATCTCAGCAGCAGCATAGGGACAGCAGGTACGGGTTAGTTTCGGACCAGACCAGCTCAGCTTGAAGCAATAGTGGTTGTTGTAGGGGAAATTATTGTGGTGGTGGTCGTGGATACAGTAGTGGGTGCGCAGACTTCACCGTCGTCGTCTTCCTTATGGGAAACTGATTCATCCGGCTACCGCAATCTAACCTGTTTGGCGATCAGTAGAAGTACACGGGTGTCATAAAGGTAGTAATAGTTGTTGTGTTTGTAGTACTGATAGCCGTAGCTGCTCCCCACTTAACTGTCAGCTTGTCAACGAGTCCAGCTGAATAATTCCTCTGCATGCTCTGCCTGTGTATAGTACTATATATATATATATATATATATATATATAATATATATATATATATATATATATATATATATATATATATATATATATATATATATATGCATGTATAAATAAATATATAGTTGTATATTTATACGCACATACATGCATACATAAGCATACGCTTCCCTTCCTCATCCTTGCTCGACTTCTTGATATGACTCAGCAACAACTGGCAGCAAAGTCAAGTCAGGGTGTTGGCGCGCAGCGCTGCTGTCGCCTACTACGATGGTATTTATCCGTTGCTCGCTGACGTTGCACAGGCGGCGCCTAGCTCGATCAAGCAACAACACACGAACGAACGGGACTAGCAACAAACCTATTCCCGTGTTCCCGCGTCGGGTCGGTGGTGATGGCAGAGTTAGCTCAAAAACATTTTCGGGCTGACTCTCAGCCAATAGCATTTCACGTTCCATGCGACTGCTTTCGCATTGTTTTGTAGGACAGACCCCATAAATACAACGTATGTGCAACGGTGGGGCTCGAAACCGTGCTGCACCTTTGTGTCTCCTCCGGTCGCGAGACGCACGCGAATGCACCCACCACGGGCTCGACAGAGTTAATCCCAAAGGCACCCCTTTGGGTGCATTTCATCTCATGGACGGGTAGGACGATACCGACCGGAAAGCCTTTCAAATCACGATGGCAGCAACAACAACAGCATGCGACATGCAACAACAACGGCAATATGCAGCAACAACAACAATCAGGATATCACCTTTCCTAGCAGAGCAGTCGCTCTCTCTTTGATAAATTATGAAAGGCTGGCAGCGACAATTGTGATATGAATAGGCTTATCAGCTCGCCAATCGACTAGCATATCGTACGTGTGTGGGGGGGGGGGGGAGGAGGTGAAAAGGGTATAAACGCTGTACGGGCTAGAGATAGGAACGATCAGTGGGCCCAGCCATGTTCTTCTTGGTGGTTCCTCTCCGTTGTGTGAGAGAAGTGCTCCCCCAGGCTATGTCAACTTCTTCCCCGTATCACCGTACCATTTCACAGCAAACTTCCTCCGGCTCCGGATGTTATTTGTTTGATGATAACAACAACACCGACAACAACAACGGTAACGATAACAACAGCGACGTTCACAATAATCAGCTGCCCTTCCTTTCCATCATGCGTGCCTTTTTCCTCTCCCTCTGCATATATATATATATATATATATAATTCTAGTTGTGAATTGTCTTCTTTTCCGCTTCAATAGGCAAACAGGCTTTGGAAAGGCAATCATAGGCCTCTGAGCAGATCCAAGCCAAAAAGCACATATCGGAGAGAAACGACGCCCTCGGCCCAGACTACAACGTACTATACACACGACGATCGCCCACTTCTGTAAAATCTACAGTCGCACTGGGCACATAAGAGCTTTGCATTTCAGGTGGAATAGAATAGAGTATAGATTATTTAGCATTATTAATTATGTTGTATTGTCTAGATTGATTACGTCTTTTTATGGTCGAACTAGTATGCTGCTACATAGTTGCCAGTCAGCCACTAAGCTATGAGCTTTGCGAAGTCAACGATCAGGGCGAAAGACGAGAAGAGGTGTGGCGTAGCCTCACCCAGATACGCCTCACGTTGACTTCGCCCCATGTTCTTTGCCACCCTCAGTGATGATGGCCGTAATAATGACGAGGATGCGTCTAACATAAGTGATATACTTGTCTCTGTACTCACAATCATACATAAACATAGAAATTTAGAGTCAGCTGGGAGTTGTGATATCATTCGAAGCTTTGCTGACGGCTGTAAAGCAAACCTTAGACGGATGTGATCCGCATATATGTGCTGTGCTTCGTCGACTTCAAGGCGGCGTTTTACTTTGCATCCAGGAATCACGTGCTATCTATTCGCGCAAGAATGGGTGTCGCCTTAAACGTAGCTGCTTTAGCAAAACTGTTTTCCATAACAACAGCCGGTGACAGCTATTGATGGCAGAGTGTTCAAACTGCCCACCCTTTATGCAATCTGCGGGTTTGATGCGCAGCGATAATCTGAGTCTTCGAGGGCCGAGGTTTCTTTTTGAGGTATGTCTGTATGCGGACGTGCCTGGTGACCTATGGGAGGAGTGGGAGAGATTCAAGTACACGCTCTGCCGGGCCCAGCGAACTGGCTTGAAGCCATGAAGTTTAGACGTGGGAGCAAAGACGCGAACAGCGACACTCTCCCTAGCAAAAGCGCCACTCGAATATATCAGCAAGTTCCCGTAAATTGACATGGTCGTCTCGTGCAACCGCCATAGATTTTCTTTGCAACTAACGAAGATGTGCAGAAAAGCAGCGACAACGGCAATGCTCAATAAAAGTCCTCAACGTCCGTTGGTCGCAATCGTAATCCGCAAATTCTATCTAAAGTTAGCCCCAGCCGCCGCCTACTAAACGGTTGCGGTATAAACTAGCCACGCCATAAGGAATCTTGACCAGCTCAGCATAGTGAAAGCGCTCTTTCTGAAACGAACAATGAGTCTTGAAACGACTCCACGTCGTCGCACGAAATAGAATGGTATACCTCCTCGCGGCAACCCCTATAGTCGTTGATGATCTGAGACGCCGACTCAATCTGCTCCACACGAGGGCCTACCAAGCTGATGTCATGTATCTAAAGTTTGGCACTACTGACGCAGACTTCTTCAACGCACGCTGGTGCTGATAGACCGCAGTGGACAGATCTAGAAAAAAATATTCTCTCCGACCAATTTGATTATTCGGACTTTGCTGGAGACCGTTTGTCCGGCATTATATTTTAGGCAATTATGTCAGCCGACCAGAGAAAAGTTTTTTTTAGATTTTGCTACTAGTAGGACTTTTTGCGCGATCTGTTCCGCTATTTGGTTGTCGCAGGGTCTAAAACTTTCCGGCTTTGTTTGGTTTTTTTTTTCAAAAAAAAACTTTCCTTGTGACAATATCGAAGCGCCAAGCGCCGAACTCAAGTACGCAACTGAAGTGTGTCACTTTGTTTCTAAACTATATTGCTGATATGTTCGAACACAATACATGTATCCCCACATACCGAGCAAGATGGCTTAGTGGCAAAGCCTTTGCCTTGCATTCCGGGAGGACTGGGTTCGAGACCCAGACCGGCGACTCTTAAATTGGTTTGCATAGTTTCCAATATAGACAAGGTAAATGCCGGAGTGGATTAAAATTAGCCATGACACGAAAAAACCGTACTAGGGCAATTGCCTTACGGAAAAATCTTTTAAAAAAACATCCGGGATCAAACCTGCTGTCGATCACACCAACAGTCAAGAAAGTGTTAGCGCTGCAAACTGCCTAGGCCATGCCATCATCACACGTTGACAAATAACAATAGGCTATATCGACTTGTGGTAACACTTCTCTCAGCACACGGATTACATCGCACGCTATGTATCGGTCAGTTCGAGTTTCTGAAATCAATCATCGGTGCAGTTCAACGAGAGAAATTTAGACAGCCTGGCGCCAGATAATCGCACTCTTCTTGTCCTTTAAGATCTATAGGTTGTGTGACCTTTAAAAGGTGCTCACTGTGAACACTATTAGATAATAGGAATTATTGCAAAACTACACATAGTACCGACAACCATGCCAACGAGAACATAAACAATCAAAACTAAAAGCAACACAATTGCAACGACGACGACGACTTCAACCACGACGACATAATACAAGACAACAATACGAACATAAGAATATGACCAATATTTCCAAGGAAGCGGCCTCAGTCAGGGTCAGGCACGCAAGCTGCGCCGGCGAACATCACACTCATCAAATCACAACTCACGTTGCAGCCTTATTGTTGTTGTTCTTTTTTATGGTAATTATTGTTGTTGTTGTTGATGTTGTAGTGGTCGCCGTCATTATTGGCGCCCTCTGTTAGAGTAACAGCCGTGCTCAATCACAGCAACAACAACAGCAGCAGCATCAAAATGATGCGTCGACTAGTATATAATCCCCTTTTCCCTAGCCTCCGCTTTCTCTCGTTGTCGGCTCTCCCGCTTTCTTTGTCTGCCTTCCTTATTGGCTGCTCTTCTACTACTAATCGGGTGGCTGCATGGACAGCCATGGGCAGACAGATAGGCAGCATCAGCAAAGCAGTCGCTGCTTTTTGTAGAGCTAACAGGTTACTTAACCCATCGGGTGGTTTGTGTGTTTCCAACAACAACAACAACAACAACAACAACAACACTAACGCTATCGGCAGCAGCAGCAGCAACAGCCAACATCTACGCGAACAAGGCCGCCGCACAAGACTCCGACCGTGATTACGACGACGACGACGACGAGATGGACGCGTCTGGCTCGATTGCTGGCTGACCACTCGCTGCGGCGGGACGGACGATTAAGACGCCCTTAGAGAACAATGACGACATAAGAAGAGTCTGTTGTTGCTATAGTTGTTGCTGCAGCTGCTGCTATTTTAAATGTTGTTGTTGTTGTTGCTGCTGCTGCTATTATTGTAAATGTTGTTGTTGCTGTTGCTATTATTATTAATGTCGGCCGGCTATTTCAATAATGTCATTTAATGCAGTTAAATGCATGATAGTTATGCTACTACCAAAGCTATGGGTTTGATGCAGTAGCATAACTATCAAACCCATAGCTATACGCTGACGGACTGGCTGGCTGGGTGAGTCTCTGTCTGTCTCTCGATCGTTGCATGCGCGCGTCTCTTAGCCGTAGCTAACACCAGTTACACATGCTGTAATAGTAGCAGTAGTAGTGGTGGTAGTGGATGTATATAGTACTGTAGTCTATGGAGATCTGGGCCACCAGAGAGTGAAGCTTAAGGGGGAGGTGCGTTTAGTGGGTATGGGTCTCAGCGGGTTAATATCCAAGATGATGAACAACAGCAACAACAACAACAACAGCACCAACAACAACAGCAGCAGCACGATCAGCAGGAGAAAATCACTTTGTGATTTGAGTGGATGATCTTACAGTGTGCAAATGCTCATTTTAATACGCATTCGTATGATTGCTTACAATTATGCCAACAGTAGCATCAAACAACAACAACAACAAGCATGATGACAACAACAACAGCATCGACACGCATTAATGATACGCGTCACACGACGTTGTTTCGACGGATCATCATCGATCGAATCGATTGATCGAATCGGTGTACTTCATTGGCTTGTCGGTGTTCGCTGGTCGGGCGTCTGCTCCTCATCAAAGCGATGTCGCTGTCGGCGGGGCCACCGCCTCCAACTCGGACGCCTAACCGCTGAACGCGTACTGCCACTCTCGTCGTCGTTGTCGTCAGGCTAACGAGCAGAAAAAGGAGAGCATGCAGGGGAGGAAAGCAATGAAAGGAGAGAGAGAGGAAGAATGTGAAAAGCGAACCATGAGGAAGCCGAATCAGATTGAATATCGTTCACAACACATAGCCAGGAAATATCCAGAGCGAGATCAACAGAGAGAGAGAGAGGGAGGGGGGAGAAAGACAAGGGGAGAGAGGGAGGAGTGGAGAAACGGCCATGTTCACATTGATAAGCAGACAGGCAGTCAATGAGGTAGTAACCATTCTCTGCCCAACGGGAGAAACTTGATTTGGCGTACCAATAGTCATAAGCCATGGCGATTTGGCTGGCATTTTAAGAAACAACGACAACAGCAACATCATGAACAATGACGGCGAATACAACAACGCCAACAACGCCGTGTTTACGTTTCATCTGGTAAAATTAAATCGCCGTATCACTGTAATAACTTGAGTTGCCGTTTTCACACAAATGTCGCACAATCTAGAAACCCGCACCACCTAAAAATGAGATAGGTATTTACAAAAAAAGATTGCAAAAGAAATATCGCTGATGAACGTTATTTAGGAGAGCTGTAGCACATATGTGCATAAACTAAATATTGGTTAATAAACAATACATTCGTTTAATAATTTTCAAAAAATGATGGAAACGTTCCCATCTTGACACGGCCGTAATGCACATAGCTAAGATTTGCTCTCACTGTTATCAAATGTGCTGATGATGCGTCTTGGGCATTTAAAAAAAAATTATTTATCTATTCATATATTATACTATTGCAAATACAGATTCGATCACCTTTTCTGATTTAAGAGGGGCTAAAAGCGGATTATCATTAAATCATTTGCTTTTTGCAGCGCTTCAATTGCATCTTTGTCACAATATGTTCTACTGGTATTCTTTGTCTAAACGTCTAGAGCTATCACGAACCTGGTCGTCGTTACATTTAAAAATAACATATGCTATTTTTATTGGCTAAAAACAACGTATGTGGCGGCTGGCCCGCGTATGTGGCAATATTGCTTGGCACAAAGCGAAGAGAAAGCACGCGCTTATCCATAGACGTCCGTTCCTTCTAAATGCTCCTGGCTAAATAAAGGCTTCGAGTAAGTCCAAGCCGTAGGAGTTGTAGCTCTAGCGCCTGCCTGGCTCCAATCCATATATCGATAGATCTTTAAAAAATAACAACACATCACATGCTTAGAGGACATCTGTTAAATTGTACATTATATATATGTTTTTTTTTACAGAAAAACCTACGTGACTCACAGGCGCACATATATAGATTGCCATGACCCTAACTTGAGCTGCGAGCAATATTGTGAATATTCCGATGCTTCCTACGAGTTCATGCGACAAATGGATAAATAGAAATGCCTGCACCCGGCGGTTTCTTTACACCTTCCTGAAACGATAAGTGACAGTGATATCATTAATATGTGTTACACCTACGCGACTAATTGGACACCACTGCGCAAAATATGCGATGGGAAGAAGAAGTTGTTCGCTAAAGAACCCGAACATACCAGCTTGGTCGCGTACAATTTGCTTCGTCTGAAAATCATCCAACGTTAACGCCAGCCGGAAAGAAATAGGTTGCATATTTCAAACAAATGTGCATGTATGAATGACCATGTTGGTATCAAACCATGTCCAGTGCTATTGACAACAACGGCTACGAAAACAATAACAACAACGACAACAACAACAGCTATGCAGATGTATACCGATGATACGAAGCTATATCGGCCGGCGACCCCACATGCCTGCTTTGATTATGGACGAGACTTGTTATCGATTTGCGTTTCCAGATCGGCTCGAGCCTTTCCCCCCCCCCCCCGACCCAACTCTCCCTCGCGCTCCCCCACCGTGTAAGCAAGCCTTATCAACAGCACGTTTCGGCAGGCCCTCAGCCCGGTAAACGGAAAGCCATGACAGTTGGCCAAATCCCTTTTTCCTGTCTATCTCTCAATGTATATATATATATATATAAATATATATATATATATATATATATATATATATATATATATATATATATAAATATATATGGACGACAATTTACTTATACAAACAGTTAAACCGTTAACTGGGCATTAACAATTCAGGTTTTCTGAGCCGTAACTAACGACAACCTGTCGTCTGACCGGTGGTCGCCCACGTTGTTGTGGTCATTTCCCAGATCGCTTCGCTTCACAAGCAGTGCCAGCAACAAGAACAACAACATCAACGCCATCATCATCATCAGTATAAACAACGACCGCAACAACCCAGCTGTAGGCACGCTGTTTCTCCCCGACCGAAGAGCGAAGAGTATTTCCCTACCAGAATTTATATGAGCACCCAAGAGCCAATTGCACGGCCCCGCGCAGCTAAAGAGCCAGTCAGGAACCTTATCATTGCAACACCAGCAGAAGCAGCAGCAACAACAACAACAACAACAATAGCAGCAGCAACAAGAAAAAAAACAACAAAAACAGTGGCAAAAAGGGCACACTCGCTGGGATAGGCGAGGTGTCGCCGACGCGCTAACTAGCACATATAAGAACATGAATTCGTTTGTGTATGTTGACGTTAGCGCTAACGCGTTCAGCATCGTTTGCATATGTGCCGCCTCTGCCAGTGCCATCATGACTACGGCGTGGCGACTTCTTTCACTGCGACCGTTACCAATCGTACCTCCTGCTGCTACAATTACCATTACGAATCGCTAGAGCATGATCATAGTAGCAGCACTCGTAAAATCAAGAATAATACTAGATGTTTGTTGTTGTTGTTGTTGTTGTTGTTGTTGTTGCTGTTTCTATTGTTGTTAGTGGTGTTACCGTTGCTAACGTTATCAGTACGGTAGCTCAATCGTTTCCTACTACGATTAAACATGGCAAGATAAGCATTCTAGCTATCTTATTTTATTTCCATTCCACCATATTTGTATTTATCTGTCAGCGTTCGTCGTGCATCCTGAAATGAGGTTTTTTGCTCACATCGAGTCGACGACCCCCTGTGTTCCCCATGTATGTTGTCCAGTCCTGCACACTAGGAGAGCCTCCAGCCCTTTATAGCCAGAAGCCCTTCCCACAACATGGATCTCACGTGTTGCTGGGATCGGGCCAGGCCACTCAGCTCAGCAAACTTGACACACGACTCCGTGGATGTGCCTCAGAAGCGCACTGGAGACTCCGCTCAGAACATTATCGTGCAAGTCCATATGCTTAGAGGACACTTAAAGGGGTCGACTAACAACACATCAATCGTCAGGCAGAACAGAGGCCTCAATGGGTCGCCCTCTTGTTTCCCAGTGTGCGACATTATGACGTCATGCGGGAAAAAGGGGTCAAGAGGCATTTTTATAAACTAGTTACACCTGGTGGAACATACTCGGGACCCATAAGAGGAACAATTTTTGACATGTTCTTGGTCTGCTAGCGTCGTCAACGTCGACATTTAAATATTGTTTCTTCGTCTTTAAAATGTTGTGATTATTTTATTACTGCAACAAGCGGAATTCCAGATGGAATTCCGTCTTTGCAAATACATTAATAATTCAAATAAGTATTTAATAAAATAAAACACTGGCGAATTCATGCTAAAACATGCAACTATAAATGCATAAAACATGCAATAACAACACTGCAACTTAACTTCTATCAATGACCCTAGCATTAGGATCTGCATATTATTCATAAAAAAACATATTAGCAGCAGCAACAAAAACATCAGCGACAACAACACAAACAGAAAATCAATGGTTTGTTGTAGAGATCAAATGAATAGCATGTGCACCTCAACAGAAATTCACAATAGCCAAGGCAACGACCAGGCAATGAATATCTGTTGGCGTGACGCAATGAAGCAGCTCTCCTACTGTCGCGGCACGCAACGCCTGGACGTCGAAATACTGTCGCCCTGCATGGCGTGCAAATAGTGTGTCATTTATCCACCGAGTCGTCCTACACGAGCCCGCCGTCACGTGACGTTAGCGTGACAAGCCAGAGCCAGCCAATGCCCTCACTTGCGGCTGGGCCAATAAGACACGCCTATGAGAGGAATCCATGATGCTAGAACAACCACGGATCAAATTAAAGAGGCGATCAGCCCATTGACTAATATCTCTCATTATTAGTGGATCAATTAATCGCATCACCGTATAGCGCGTGAATGTGTGCGAAATTCCGTATATACATATATATATATATATATATATATATATATATATATATATATATATATACAAACGTGGAAAGAGGGGGCGGAAGCGTCTTGTTTAGGAGTGAAGATGAAATTTTCTGCCAAACACGCCGATATGGTCGGTTCGTTCATACAGTAGTGACTGGTTCCTCTCGCAAACGTGAAATTTGCACAAATAGGCACGAGAAAAAAAAGGCAAAATAACAACTTTTCTAAATTTCATCTTCATTTCCAAACAAGACAGGTCGGCCCCCTCCTTCCACTGAGAAAAAAGATGGGATTTCTTGCCGAGTTCTACCAAACCTTACACTACTAAGTACATACAGTTATATGTAAAATGTCCCATATACATATACGGATCCTATAAGACCCGGCGACTTCCTTGGCGTGTCGTCCGTTGTGGGATCTGCAGCTGCCGTGCTGTGTCTGACTCTCTTTCTGTGTGTTTGCCTCGTTCTTGGTCGGTTGGTCACACAGTGAGCCCGTTTGGCCATCCGTTTCTCTTTCTGTCTGTCTGTCTGTCGGGGCTATCGCGGCTTGGTCAGCTTTAGCCGGATCTGGGAGTTGGACCGGGCCCACCTCGCGATCATCATCATTATTATCATGCACCACGTCCACCGTCGCCTCTGTAGCTGGGCGTCAGTCATTGTTGTTGTTGTTGGTGTTGCTACAGTTGCCATTGTTATTGTTGTTGTTGTTGTTGCTACTGTTGCGATTGTTGTTGTTGTCGTCGTCGTCGTCGTGATCTGTCTCACTCGACGACGGCTTTTCCGGCTAGATACGTTTCGCCTAACTAATCATAGCCGTAGTAGTCATTGTAGTAAGCGTAGTAGTAGTAGTAGTAGTAGCAGTAGTAATGGTCGTAGTCGTAACAAATGACTTTACTTTACTTTTAGTAATGGTCGTAGTCATTTGTTGTAAGGGGAAACTCGCTTACTCAGTTGTCTTGTAAAGTTTTCGGGCTGACCCTCAGCCAAGATTTAACGTCCACGGAACTGTTTTTCACATTGCTTCATAGACGGACAACCCCCATAAATACAAATGTGCAACGGTGGGGCTCGAACCCGCGCACCTACGAGTATGTGTCTACTCCGGTTGGGAGGCGCAGACTTAAGCCACCACGCCACCGGGCTCGACTACTCAGTTGTCTTACCGACACATTACTATTAGCATCATCATTATTATTACTGTTATGAGGATTTCTATTATGATGATGATGGTAATAATGATTATTATTATTATTATTATTATTATTATTATTATTATCGACACCAATGTATCGTTCTCGCTCGCCACTCCCATCTACTCTTTTCCTTTTCTCGCCCGCCCGCCCGTCTTCCTTGCTAGATATCCATCCATAGTCGACGTGCGCGCCGACGACGACGGGAAACAACGAGGCCGTCTTCGTCGCTGCTGCTGCCGCCGCCACCGATGTCGTGAATAGAACGGAAAGAAAACAAGATGGCCCTTACCGCCCGGCGTTGCTGCTATTGCTACTGCTGCTGCTGCAGCTGCTGCTGCTGTAGCCGATCGCATCACGGTTGTGATGAACGTTCGAAGCCAGCCAGCCCCAGCCATATCATCGGTGGGCCATACATTGGGCGGCCCTACCTTGGGTGGTGGTGCGTCTTCAGACCCTACATATGTTGTCTGTCTATCTTCGGTCTTTGGGTTGATCTGTCTGTCTGTCTGGCAGACTGGCTGGCAGGGTCCTTGCAGGCCACAATCCAATCGAGCACTTCCTCTTGGTTGGAAGCGGGAGACGGCGGGAATACGGAGGGGGGGGGGGCAGCGTCAGATGTAGTGCGTACACCACAACAACAACAACAATAACGATCATAATCGTCGTCATCATCATAATCGTCGTCGCCGTCGTCATTCTCGTCATGATTCTCGTCATGATTCTCGTCATCATGGCGATAATAACAATCATCATCATCGGCGTCGTCATCATTATGACGGCCGTCATCATCCTGATGAGCCAACTATGATGAGAATTATGAATGATAATGACGTTGACGATGATAATCTCTGCATTATCATCATATGACCATCGCTAAATCATCAGCGTAGTAGAAATAGCTGTAGTAGCAGTTGTATTGGTAGTAGTAGTAGAGCAGTACTAGAATAGTGAGAAGTATCCATCGACACAACCATCGTCGTCGTTGTTTTTTTCATCACATTTGTCATCATCAGAATCATGACAGGAATCATCATCATCACCATCACCATCACCATCATCACGGGAATGATGCTACCGCTAATCATGATGATGTTAATGATGGCAGTGGCGATAGTGATGATGATGATGGTGATGACGAATTGAGACGGGAAGGCTACGCGAATGGATGAATTACAGACAGCTACTATAGTAGATTGACAGATAGATAGATAGATACCCAGGCAACTGAGAGATAAGTGAAGCGCCGACAAAAATCGGTGCAAATCTGATGGATGCATTGGATGCTGCTTCTTACCCGCTGGGAGGCGCAACCACGTTGCGGATAGCTGGCCGTGGCTTCAGCAGCAGCAGCAGCAGAAGAAGCAGCTACAGCAACAGTCGAACTAAGCAAGTCTCTCTCTCTCTCTCTACGTGACGTCCGTCGCCGGTATTAACAACAGTAACAACAACAACGACACCGTTTCCGCTGACAGCGCAGAACGCAGCGCACCGCAACCCAAGCGACGGTCTGCATGGTCGCAACGGTGTCTGTTGTTGCTGTTGTTGTTGTTGTCGCTGCTGTTGTTGTTGTTGCTGTTGTTGTTGTTGTTGTTGTGGTGGCGGTGGTGGCGGTGGTGGTGGTGCGTGCGTGCCAGTTTAGGGTCGACTTTTCCGCCGACAATCGTTTCCCCGCTTCTGTTGCAGCTGCTACTGCTGCTGCTACTGTCGTCGTTGTTGTTGTTGTTGTTGTTGTAGTAGTTGTCGTCGTCGTTGTCAAGGAAACAGGC
>QVRM01000789.1:105000-133621 GCA_003439945.1 Dermanyssus gallinae
TACTGCGTCAGTCGCTCTCTGTGTCTAATTTCACAGAGTTTCGTCGTGGCAATTCCAAGCGCTCGTCACCCAATGTTGTTGCTGGTGTTAAGGTGGCGCAGAACCCCTTTTTCATCCCACACCTCCCCTATGACACCAAATGGTATCATAAGAACAATACCGCCTCCTGCTGCTGCTGCTGCTGCTGGAGTTACACCGCGGCTGGCCAACACATCTAGATAAAAGATTGATTGCAGACGACACGCTCTCCTCTATTGCGTGCTGTTAAGCGCTGTGTCAAGGTGTTGGCGTTTTCATAAGGCTTCCTCGTCAATAGCCTCGATCACACAGACAGTCGGTACGAGCGACAGGCGCGTTGAACTGACGGCCATTAGCAGCAGCAGCAACAACAACACCAATAACAACAGCTACAACAACAGCAAAACAACAACAACAATAACAAAACAACAACAACAACGACGCGAGAAGCATGACCCCCACTAGAGGGCTCGTATCTACAACGTGCGGCAAACAGAAGCACGCCTCGCTAAAGGCGTTAAAGGAACATGAGCTGAAAGTTGGCTCGCGACCGTCGATGGCGGATCGTTTAGCTCCTCATTCCTTTGGGTGTGATGTTACGAGCGCTCGGACACCCCACACGGAATCCCCCCGGCGCTGCACATCCTTACGGTTGGTACAGAGATGCACAACGTTCACCCCCGCGTGCGTCTCGAATATCTACCTATCTAATCATTTAGACAGCTGCCGGCTGTGGTTGACTACACATCGATAAAGGAAAGGCTGGAAGACAGAAAAGAAAAATAAGAGAGAAGAAGAAAGAATGAGTAAACACGTAACCTAATAGGACCTCCAAGACATCTCGAGGACACCCTCTGAACAACGCACTCAGACTCAAGCAATATGTTCGATTTTTAACTTTCAACTAAACCTCTCAAAACTACCACAATTCTAGCAATGTTCGGTTGCACCCTATCTATATGCGTTTCTTTTTCCCGGCTTCGTTTTCCACTTCTACAAGATTTTATAGTTCTTCTTCTTCTTCTTATTATTATTATTATTATTATTATTATTATTATGAGTTGTGGACATCATTGTGTGACGAAGCGAGACAAAGCAGAACACACACGACATTTAAACGAATACCGAACCAAGAATGTCGTTTAGTAAACATAGCAGAAGTAGGCTGCCAAGACACAAGACACACAAGAATGTTGCTGTTGTTGTTGTTGTTGTTCTTGTTACCCATGAATACATCGTGGCAACGTGGTCATGCCGACATCAGCCGTCAACCAGCGCACGAGACACGAGGTCTGACGGCTTTGACGACGACGACGACAAGAAAATTATGGTGGTTATGATGGTGATGATTATTATGGTGATGACGCTGCAGCTGTTGAGGGTCTTGTACATGTTGTCATGATTGCTGGTGGTGTTGGTGGTGCTGGTACAGCTGCTGCGGCTGCTGCTGAATCTGACGGCGGGAGTGGGCTTCGCCCAGATCAGGAAGTACCGCGATTTATTTGCCGACGACGATACGGTGACGATTGCCCCTTCCCGACTGCCATAATCGTTTAAAATGTTTGCCTAGCTGTCTGTGAGACGCGAACGCCGCCGCCGCCTCCCCCCATCGACCAGAATGAACGAACATAAATAATGCGGATCAGCTGGGCTGCTGTCAATCAAAACTGACAACGATCATTTAAAGAAAGTACTCATAATACAAGAAATAATAACAACTCTAATTATAGCGGTGATAATGACGACGAGGATGACAATGATGATGAGTTGGTGGTTGGTATGAGAATAACGAAAGAAAATTACCGATAGGCCAATTTCATACAATGGCTAGAAAACATACCGTTGCAAAGAAATTACCAATGAAATGCGAAGAGGTGATATTTGTGTATACGTAGGTACTTGGCTAAGTTTTCCAAATGGCGATAGTAGAATTCGAATATATTATGAATTAGTGTATATTTTTTCGTGAAAGTAGAAGCATCATTTCGACGCAAGCTCCACTCTACTCTTTACCCCCCCCCTTCCCCAAAAGCCCGGAGGGATCCTTCTCACTTTTTAATCATCAGAAAGAAAAATAAATCCTACGGTGCTAAATCGGGTGAATAACTTGGGTTGGAGAGATAGAAAAACCATCGCCTAGGGAAAACATTAGCGCTCTTTCTGGTAAATGCATGTAGACTTCTGCAGTATACCACCAATCGTTCGTCACTGAACCACTGTCTTCCAGGCCTGGCCAGCTGGTCGTTGCCGCTTTGCTCTTCTGAGACCAACAGTTTTGACACCTAACCATGCGATCTCTGCAACATGAATATATGGTCATAAATGTACCTGTAAAATCTCATCATCTGTGACGAGTCTCGAGACCAAAGAAGACCGGCCCTCCTCCATTTTTCGCAGTAAATCTTTGGACACAAGCCCCGCGTCTCTTTCTAGTCCTGTGACAAATCACGAGGTACCTATTGAGCAATTTTTTGGTGAGGCCGAGATGGCCCTGCATGCTCTTCTGCAGGAACTCGGCATCAAAGCCCAAAGTCGCCTCTAACGATGCATATGTTACGTTTGAGTTTTTGTCAGTCTCAGCCTTCACGTGAGCCACATTTTCGTCGTCCGTTGCAGCTATTATGGACGCCGCTAACGGGTTTCAAACTGGTTCGTCTCCAGTTTGAAACGTTCTGTGCCATCCATACAGACTAACCGAGGCTGGGACTTTGGCATCTCTAATGGTCGATCGCTAGCTCTTCGAATCACACTTGTGCGCTTAATCCCCGCTCGAAGTATAAACACGCTGCAGCCCTATGTTTTTCCTTGCGCAAGAAGGACATCGGCAGATCTGGATCGTGGGGACCTCGGTTGGCCGTGGGAAACGCCACCGACGACGACGACAACAACAGCAACAATAGCAATATAAAGGACAACAACAACAACCTTCCAACTAAATCTAATGTTGAAGCTCGTTTCGAGAACAGCGGTCCACGCGTACGGCCAATGATCAGCAATGAGAACCTGTTTAAACATGCCGCCAACCAACCCCTAACAAAGCAGAGAGTTGCGAGATACCCACCAAAAATAACCACCACCAAAATACACTATAAAACAAAGCAAAACGAATCATTGTGGAACGTGTGTAAGTTTGCGGTTGTGTTTATATACGTCCCGTCTCGCCAGTAGGGCTGCCCTGAACATCATTCTATGTATCTCTTTATAGCCATCTTCGCCGTCTCTGAGCCTGGGAACCTGGAAAAAATCCCACCTATATCTATTCGGATGCGTAGTAGATAAAACGTATATGTATGCTAACATCACGTACGTGTGAGCTGAATTTGAACGCTAGGCTCATCGCTATTCCCGGTCACAGCAGAGGACACATGCTGCTCGGTTGTCGTTGCTGTTGTGGTTATTTTTCTCTAATTTGTTTTGGTTTTTGTTATTATCGTGGTTGGTACTGCTTTTTGTTGCCATCGACGCTCGTCTTTTTGCCTTTTGCGCTGACATCGTCTTTCTATCTTAAATCGTGTGCAATCGTCCGTATAGACGTAAGTATGTAAGCCGTAAGTATGTAAAGTAATGTAAGCCGTTCAGCCACTAGATCAGCACGTAGTAGGCAAAAATACATCTTCTCAATTGTGTAAATAAAATACAAAAATACATCTTCTCAATTTATCGTAAATCAAGAAGACTGTATTGTATTAGTAACAACAACTCCCAACATGCCCCCGTCCCCACGCTCGCAGGCTAGCAAAGCCTTCAATAGTCGTTGTAGATTGTTAGTTATTAAACTAACAATAAAACACAAGCAACAGTCCGGCAATGCCATTTTCCCTACGGTCTCTCTGCGACGCTTACATAGATGCTTTATTAGAGACACGTGCTCGTAACTAAGTTGCGGTCAGCTGTAGCAAACAGAGGTCAGACTAGGCTCGGTGTTGGTAGTGTTGTTGTTGTTGCTGGTGCTGATGCTCCTGCTAAGGCTGTTGCATTTTTCATCACTCTCAGCACTACAAATGCTAGTAATACAACTAATCATATGAATAATAAACTTGTCAGATAATCGATCCTGTCGCAACTTATTGAACTCCAAATTCCAACGTGCTGCCTGTCTGCTATAGTTTTCTTCTTCGCGTTTCTTTGCTGTCTTGATACATACGCAAATATCCCTCTCCCCATTTGTTCCCTCTCTTCCGCGTACATCTCTGAAACATTGCGCTGATCACACGGATTCGGACAGGTGTGAAAACCTGTGAAACAGCGAGCATACTCGCATATAATGTCTAATGGCATATTTGATCAACAAGAGGAGAAAAAAACACCGTTTCAGCCGAGTCAACTGACAGTTTTAGGGGCGGACTCGCACCAGGCACGCCAATACGGCATACGTGTCGTGTTATTCGTTGATGTACTCATGCACTCATATAATCATACTAGATACTTTGACATCTATACATATATTTTGCACGCTACCGCCACGAGTATGCCCGCATGCGCTGTCGCGGTAGTTGAACGACACGAGACGGTAACGAGACGCTATGACTTCACCGGTTGACATCGCCATCCATGACTACCTACGGTAATCAAAGCTAGTCGAAGTATGAAAGTAAGTTTGCAAATCTAGGAGACCGCCACCGCGATAGCCATGTCGCAGTAAAAATATCGCTAATATCGGCCTAGATTTAGCTACTCGATGACGAGGGCACAACAATAGGTAATGCATTGATTGAATGAGCTTGACGGCGACGCAATGTTTGACGCAGCCCAGTACGCTACACCCACAACAACGATTGATAATGAAGATACGTAACGAAGAAGAAGTGACGAAGATGAATGATAACCAATTAAAACATTTGTTTTCGTTGTTTGTTACTGTTGTGATTGCTGTTGTTGTTGTTGTTGTTGCTGCTATTGGTGTTACTGCTCTTGTTGCTGTGGTTGTCGTGTTGTTGTTCTTAATAATAGCGTCGCCGGCCAATGAAGACACGAGAACACTAGTGACGGCCGTAATCTGGCTGATGTAGCAATGATCGCGCTCGATTGGTCGGTCTCTGTTTGGCCAACGTTCGGCGTGCCCATGATCGGAGAGATCGTTCGAACAACTGACACTGCTTGAGGATTCTCTCCTTTTCCATATATATATATATATATATATGTATATATATATCACTCGATGGCGTGAGTAAGATGACGCCACGGTCTCGCTAGTGCCCACTATATATATATATATATATATATATATATACATACATACATATATCTATCTATATAATGAAAACGTGTAGAAGTGAGGGACAGGAGGCCAAAAGCCAGGAAGAGCTAAATGAGACCTTAACGTGCCGACGATCGACATCAACCGCAGGAGCAAAAGGCATCCGTGTCAGCAGCATTCCAGCCAGCAAGCGTGGCGACGGTGACCGTGTCCGTTCCACGTAATGCTATCGTCACCAAGCCAAGACAAAATCGTCTGCCGCCCGACGATGATATTAATAGTGAGCAGAGTAGAACTTTCTATAAACCGCACTTTCCTACTACTACTACTACTTCTAATACTCTAACTAGGGCTCTGCTAACAGACTAGTACGTCAATCGATGAAACATTCAGCCACCTGTGGCGTATCTTGCAGCGCCGTCCAAACAACAAAAAGAGATTAATTGTTCCCGCAGCCAAAATAGCAACATGTTCTTAAATGATATATGGGTGTGGGCGCGTGTATGTGTGTATATATATGTATATATGTATATATATATAGATATATATATATATATATATATATATATATATATATATATATATATATATATATATATCTATATATATACATATATACATATATATATATATATATATATATGCCGCCATGTCGGCAGTAACATTGTAAGGAGGTATACTATCTTGGAGCCGTGTAAGGAGGTATACTATCTTGGAGCCGCATTTGTGGATTGCTCTTTTGTTTCTTCTTGAAGAATTTTCACTTTGTCCATCATGACGGTTCTTCTTATTTTTTTGGCCGCCACTTTCCTCTTCCGACTTGGAAGTCCTGTGGAAGACTAATTCATTGAGTTTGTGAGGTGGTGGCCTTTTCCTTTGCCAGAACCTGAGTGACTTCTCGAATGCAAGAAGCACATTATTATTACTACCACATTATAAGCGTCGCACCATTTTGTTCCGCAATACTGATACGCACAGCTCGCTGGTACCACACGGATACTTAAGCACAATATCGTACGCTACCCTGCCGATGTCCAAGCGCCAAACAACGCCACTTGATAGTAGAAATAAATATGCGAAATAAATGAACATAAATCAAAGATGCCAGTGCCATGCAGAAGCGCAGGCTCATCTAGTTCATTGTAATGACATGCTCGTTTGATGATGGCCAAATTCGAGGATGAAGTTCTTGGGCAAATAGTTGTTGTTGCTTTGTTGCTGTTTTTCCTGTAGTTGTCAATGTTGTTCTTGTTACTGTTACTGTTGTCGATGTTGTTATTGTTGCTGTTGTTGTCGATGTTTCTGTTGTTGCTGTTGTTGTCGATGTTTTTGTTGTTGTTGTTGTTGTGGATGTTTTTGTTGTTGCTGTTATCAATGTTTTTCTTGTCGCTGCTGTTGTTGTTGCTGTGGTTATTGTTGTTGCTGTCGTTGTTGAGGTGCAGCCCGAGAGGAGCAACCGGCCAAATGCAATCAGCAGCACATAATTTTGCTGCTGCCGCCATTCGTTCGTCGTTTAGCGAGATTCGAAGCGTTCTGAGGTAGTAATAGTAGTAGTAGTAGTAGTACTGGATGGCTGGCTGGCTCGTAGACTGCCGGCTGTCACTTCAATCGGCGTGTTTCGTCGTTGTTTCGTCGGGTCGTTCTAGCGTCACAGACGCCAACTGCGCTGCTGCCGCTACTGCTGCGGCTGCGACTGTTGTCCGCGCGCCTATCCGGCCGCCTGCTCGCTGTAGTAATAATTGTCGCGGCCGTCGCTCGACGACTCGTAATTGCAGGCGCTCGTGGCGGTGGTGGGGATGGCGCAATTATTAATCAGGCAAAAACGAACCCAGCCGGCAGACACACCAATGTGATGGCGCATCGGGTGATGGCGGCGGCGGCTTTTCCCCTATATTATAATACCCCCTTTCTCCTTTCCTACCCCCCCCCTTGTCCTCCCTCCCTCCCCCCCCCCCCTCAACCCTATGCGCGTCTTTCTCGGACTTTCTCTGATTTGTTTTCTCTGTTTGTCCCTATCTCGCTCTGACGAGCTTCGGGTTCATTTAACAACAACAAGCACAACAGCAGGAGCAATAATAACAATAACAACACCAACAACAACAACAACAACAACAGCATGTGCAACAATAACAACAACATGTCGCGAGCGTTCCTCGTCGCGAAAACAACAGCAAGAATTTGGCAGACGCCACTGCGTAAAAGTAACAGCCGCTGCCGCTCCAACGATGTGAACAGTATCAACAAAGGCAGCATTAAGAGCATCACTGCTATTTTTGTGTGCTACGCCTGCCGAAACGACGACGTGCATATTGGTCGTTTATTTGTTTGCTCGAAATTGCGTGTGTGTAATCAGGCTTTACCAATACATGTCTACATGTGTTCAGCGCAACCTCCAGAAGCGTTGGGACCGCGACGCATACCTGAAACGAGAATCAAACACAAATTATTAGACAAAATATCTATATACAACTTTAAATACAAGTAAAACACGTGTTAGCGCCTGAATGCTGCAACTATAAAAATTCACTTTAACCAACACAAAGAAAAGAAGACGGCAGAAAAGTTCCACCCTCGAACCCGAAATACAGCAAGCGCGAATCTCGTCTGACAGTCGAAAGTTGCGAGCTGCGAGCGAGCCGGAAAAAATCCTGCTCAGATATATATATATATATATATATATATATATATATATATATATATATACATATGTCAAGAAAGCCAGTGGAACGATAATTATCTCCCGAGAATGAAAGAGAAATATTTCTCTATCTCGTATAAAACGGGTTGGGGCCACTTCACTAGTGTGCCCCAGACGGACGCCGCGTTCTCGCTTTGGAAGTCGAGGTCGAGGCGTTGTTTCAAAGAAGCCAAATCTCTTGTTTCCGGCTGTGAAGGTCAGATACCCCCCCCCCCCTCCCGGAACTCCTTCAATCTTAAGTCTTAAGACCAAGTTCTTTAAAAAAGCCAGAGAATAGTTTTGTTCGGATTCTGCCTATAGTTCCAAGCGATTTGCTTCTGTGTCCAATAGGCCTCGTTCTATTTTTGGCCCTTTTTTAGGTCCTACTCCTAGAATGAAGTGACGGCTAATTGCAGCTGCGTAATAGCCGCTTACCAGTTCAACCAGGCGCTGGCGCAACAAATTACCAATATGCGGATCTTGAACGAAAAAATATCTATTAATTGATCATTACATAATTGTTTCAACATGTCTATCTAGCTCCCGCTTGTTTTGAAGAGTTATTAAAGATAATATTGCTGCAAAGTAATATGTTTTAGACGATTGCAACGAGCACATATCTTAGACGCCAAAATGATGTACACATATATACAAATAAGTTTATTTACAAATATGGAACACAATGTTTTTTACACTGACACAAGCACACCTGTAGCAGAACAGTTATATGTATCCTACCTCTCTGGATATTCGGCGTACTGTCATAACTACTAGGATCAACTATCGCATTTGTTCTTATTATTAACGTTTTCCTATGCGCGCACATGCATATACAAACATATGACCCTAGGTGCCGCATGTTCCGGGGTCTTGACGCGAAACACAACCATTTTCAAAGCGATCTTTTCAAGGATTTGCAGCCTTGTATTAATTAATGTTATTACAATCAAATATATATGAGCACATCTGTACATATATTACGACGTGTATGTAGAGAAACGGTGATATATATATATATATATATATATATATATATATCACCGGTGTATATATATCAAACGGTGATATATATATATATATATATATATATCACCGTTTCTCTTTCTAGTCTTTGTTTCTTTAATCGGACAACGATAGGAAATAAAAAAACGCCAGCGAGCGAGTTTGAGAGAAAGGCAGACAAAGAGATAAATCGAGCGAAGGAGAGATAGAGAAACTATGATACTTTGTTTAGAATGATTGTCGCAGTTGCATCGTCGTTGTTGTTGTTGTTGTCGCCGCTGTTCGCCAGGCAGTTACTTATCGCTTGCTGAGTCGCCTCAACGCCCCGAATCGTTGACGTGGCATGGCCGGAGCAACAATAGTAAAAAAAGGTCAAGCTTGCGCCTACAGGACAGACAGTGTGGGGAGGGGGGGAAAGGGGGTACATTGGCTTGAGACGACCAACGAAGAAAAGCGGTGGCGGCGGCGATGAGGCGGGGCAGGGAGGAGAAGGGCGGCTGGCAATGGGGTCGCAGTGCAAACGGGGATCGGGTGAAGCGCATGGGGTGCACAGAGGAAATAAACGACGCTGACGATGAAGACGACGCACCGTCGACCTCTAGATGACTAGTGGTCTCGCACCGCGGCGGCCGCCGCCGACGACCTCGGTCCCTCGCTTGCCCGCCCGCCGTGCGGCGATGTATTCATCATTCAACACGATGCATACGTAGTACGCGAGTGTTACGTAAATCACTAGTACGCTTGCTATGGAAACACGTACCCTTACTACCAAGCTCATAACTATTACCACCACCACTACTATTATTACTACTACTACAACTACTACTACTACTACCATCATCACCATAATCTCTATTAGCTACCATAGTGAGGAAGAAGGTGATAGAGACGTCGAAGAAGAGGCTGGCTGTATAGAGTACGGCCGCCAGCAGCAGTAGTAGCAAATGGTTGACCTACCAGAACTGGACAAGCGATAAATAGGAAGATGCTGCAGACAGGGGAAGGCCGAGAAAGGGAGAGAGAGAGAGGAATAAAGGAAGACAATCAGAGGAATAGGGCAATTGAAACCAGCAGACGCGCAGAAGGTCACTATCAGCCAGCAGAGTCTGCTTGAGTGACCCTCTCTCTCTCTCTCTCTGTGCCTCGCTTCTCCCTCTCGTTTCCGAATAGGAAACCTATATTAAACGATGATGGCGAGGTGACCATGACGAGGGTTTGGTTCATTGAATCATCATCGTCGTCGTCGTCGTAGAGGCGTCGAACCTTCGTCATCATTCGAGTTGTCTTCATAGTCAGCGTTTATTGCTAGAACTCGTTCTAGTAGTACAACTACGACTATTTATAATACTACATCGACAACGACGACGACGACCATATCTGAGGCGGCTACATCTGCTATTGTGCTTTGGAACATTGCCGGTCATACCCATGGCCGGACCGACGAAACGGCATAAAAAGTGCACACTTGTTAGTCAGCAACGCCCGAGCACCACGTCGCCGAACGCGTCCAAAAGAACGACGCACTCTTGCTCGTTACGCCGGACCTTGTCGTTGTTGCTGCTGCTGCCGCAGACGCAGTTTCAAGAAGCGACAGTTGGCCATCTTAGGGAAACGTCGTTTGCCCGCAAATGACAATGGCCATTGCTGAAACACAGTAGCAGCAGCAGCAACCGCGTTAACAACAACAACAACAATAGCAACAAGAAGAACGAAACCAGTGACAACAGCAACAACAATAGAAGCAGCAGCGACAACGAAGCCGAGAGCTTCACTCCAGCGCACGCAGCGTAGTCAACCAACACAACGACAACTGACTTGAACACAACGGCAACGACCATGCGGCGTTCAGACCGAGAATGCCGAGGTGCAGGTGAAGTGAGACGAAATAAAGTGAGGTAAGTTGGCCGTCCATTGGCTGGCATCCACAGCCAGCATTGCCGCCATTACTCCAGTGGTACCATCAACGACCTCGCTCTCGTCTACCACATCATCGTCATCATCATCACCCGCACCACCACCACTACCATCATCATCATCGTCGTCGTCATCATCATCAGCAACATCGTCAACGAACGCGCCGAGAACAGTAATAACAACAGACAAAAACGGCGGCGTCGACGACAACAACAACAACAACAATAGCAACATCACCAGCAATACCGACGTGTTACTACTGCTCAAACCCGCACCAACGATGAAGATTATTGACGACGCCAAACTAGCGAACTCCATGTTTCCACCTCGACGATGAGAATAGTCTCTCTCTCTCTCTCTCTCTATCTCTATCTCTATCTGCTTCCCTCTCTTCCCTATCTTTCTTTCCCTCACTCACTCTCCATGTATCCACGCCTCGTTGGCTGTCTTTCTCCAGTTTCAGCATTCTGGTGTCACTTCGCTTCGCTTCGGTTCTTCTTTTCTGCTTTCGCTCAGAAAAACAAAAATCCTCGACTTGACTCGATGGATGATGCCTGGATGATGACGGCCGCCGTCCACACCAGCTCGTCACGAAGAACAGAATCGATCAGCGCGTCATGCGTGCGGTGCACACAATGACCGCTGGCTAGCCCAAGTCCGCCGCACTAAAGTCGCACCCCTTAATGACGTGAAAGGACGTGAAACGATGACGTTGTTGTCGTCGTCGTCGTTGTTGTTGTCGTCATTGTTGTTGTTGTCGTCATTGTTGGTGTTGTTGTTGCTGTTGCTGCTCTGGAGCTGCGGCCGTAGCAATGTCGCCGTTGCCTCACACAACTCCATGATACAAAGCCAACCTTCCAAGGTGTCGTCAAGGTGTTGAACGACACGACACCAAGAGCTCCGTCCATCTATGTATATCCATGTCTATCCATTCTTTCGAGAAGGATCCATCACGGAACGTCAATGGTCAAATCTTGCCAATAACTACTATTTCTATTACTACTAGTGCCACCCTGCCACCAGAACGAAGCAGAGGCAAATTGTTCTGCGTTATTAGGGGTAATTCTGTATATACAAAAAAAAAACAACACACGCAAAGATGCAACCTTTCATGCGCGTTGTTAGTCACTGATTTATAAAGATGTTTGCGCGCATATATATATATATATATATATATATATATATATATCGCCATTTTCTTATTTCAGTCCGCCGAACTTGCCCACGCCAAGCGAATAACAAAGCAGCGCGGTTGGTGGTGGTGAGATTGAGGTACATCAAAGACGGCCGTTGTAACAGCCGACACCAATGTTGCCTCGACGTTCTTGCAGCTATATGGTGATAGTGTTGTGTCTGCAGTTGTCAGAATGTCTACAAGACAATATCGTTGAATGCCATATCGGTGTGAAGCGTCCGTTTCTCCGTTCGGTTCACTGACTGACTAGGGGTGTTTGTTTCTCCGCATCACCTCCCATAGCCACAGAATCTGATCTTCTGCCGAATCGGACACCAGTCAACGACACAACAACCACTTCTCCAAAAGCTTTCCTTTGTCCCATACGCTCAACATCGACGACAACCACCACAACAGCAACAGCAGAATACCACACTCTGCAATTAATTTATCTGGATCTAAGATTACTAAATGCGCTTTTTTTCGCAAACCGCCGCGGAAGCCGCATGTCCAGTCGAAGCCTGTACAAAAGAAGCACCAAGCTATAACGCCGTATTTCAGACAAAATGACAATTGTCACAGCCATAGGATCACTCCACGCGGAAACGCTAGGCGTCTTCAATTGCAATTGCTGTTCATGTACGCGCCGCCGTAGCAACAACAACGACAATTATTGACAACAACAAACCGCGTCAATAAGCAAAACAGCGCAATCACTTTTGGGCACAGATTTGTTTAACCCGTCGTTGTTGTTGCTGCTGCTAGTATTTCTGACGTCGTTTGCTGCAAACAGGCGTATGCATTTAGTTGGGCACGTTTGAGGCTGACAAAAACGCCACCGCCGAATGAACATATCGCCTGCGACATCGCGTCGCGGACCACCGTTTCGTGCGATCGCTGGCTGACCACCACCAGCAGCAATCAGACCACCAGTAGCAATTAACACGAGTTGACAATGACAACGAATTGCACAACCAACGACGCCAGCCAGCCAACCAGTAATTAGCAAAGCAATAATAGACCGTTGGCCACGAAAATATGCTACTACTTCAAAATCCGACACCGAAATAAGACAAATGACCAGAGAGAGCAAATAGACCAGAGACTAAAAAACTCTCACCAGCAGAAACTGTATGCCACAGCAATAGCTGAGGCGACAATAGCGAAATACACAAAAGCGGTCGTCGTTGTCGTCGTCGTCGTAGTAGGAGCGGTTGCAAAAGCAACAATTGCCGCAGAACAATTGCTACAACAACAATAACGATAAGAATTACAACAACAACAACAATGACACAACAACGGCACAACGAAAATAATGAAAACAGCACACGCCAGGCGGTACAAAACCGCCCGGTCGCTCATGTTTGTATCTATTAAGCCAGTATGTTTTAGCGGAAACAATTTAAACTCCAGAAATTTACTGACGTTGGGCAGTCTCTTGGGAACTAGTCGTGAACTGCCAGCTGGCCGTGAAAGTCGGTAAGGCACGATCGTTCAACGGCAAAGACACAGCGGATGAAAAAAACGAGAGAAACATACATTTAATTGAAAATCACACTGCACAACAGAGAAAAACACTTGATATCTATCAGGCATTGGCAGAACGAACGAACGAATGCTTTCAAATAAAGGAAAAGGAAGACCGAACGAGAGAGCGCCAGAAAACCAAACACACACTCTTGTTAAACGAACGTGTACGAACATGTGTACATATTTTATGATACATTCATGTTATAGTCTAGGTCAACACCTAAGAGGACGGAGGTCCAAATTCAACCAAATCGATATCTTTGCAAGTAAATTTAAAAATTAAACCATTAATTTGCGTTGCTAAATAACCAAAATAATTCAGAAGCCGTACCAAGATCAGCAAGAGTACGCTCTAATATGTCGCCAATTAGAGCTTATATATATATATATATATATATATATATATATATATATATATATATATATATAAACAAGCTCAAATAGCGACCAATAAACTCCACAATATATAATATATATATATATATATATATATATATATATATATATGTCAGCTAAGGGAGAGAGTCAGCTGAGGACACTATTGTTATTAGACCACTAGCAAATGACGTCGCATCATATTTGTCTCATAATAGAATAACTAACTGATCTGCCTATTCCAGTTTGACAAAGATCAAACAAGCGAACGTGACCAATGTCAGCAGATGATGCGCCAAGCAGGAGTCGACGATCGACACAACCCTGTTAGGGGAACAACACGACTCTCGACCGTTTGGGAAAGCGACACATTTCGAACACTAACAATAGCCATCATTCTAATGATCGCACAAATCAATCAGTGGTCGCGCACACAGAACGACTTGCCTAAACGACTTGCAAGGCTGCTGAGAAAGCAGTCTCAGTATTTCCAGACGGAGTCGACGTCTATCGAAGAGTCGCATATCCAATGAAAAACGACAATCATCAACGACAACAGGTGTTGACAATACGGCACAGACGATAAATGATAAACCCGATTCGTAGTCGATTTTTATGTAGACAAAACAAAGTATCACGTTGTATATATAATATATATATATATATATATCTATAATATATCTAGTATATATATATATATATATATATATATATATACAGAGGAGAGAGAGATATACATATATATATATATATATATATACATAGGTTTACTAAACGTGTATCTTGTTGTGATAGTATATAATATATATATATATAAATATATATATAATATATATAAATCTATATATATATATAGGTGGAGGCAGTGGCGAGCTAGCATCGATAAGCGTGCCCGCCTGACTCATAAAAGCTATGAAAGTGCAGTGGTTGAACGACTCGTGCCTATTCGTAGCCGTCGTAGACAGCAGCCGTGGTGACGACTGGTAAAGGTGGTCACAAGGAGAGAAACGAGAGAACTGTTGTGAGGTGTGTGTGTGTGTGTGAGTGTCTGTGTCGGTGCAAACTGTGTCGCATTGCAGTGCTGCAGAGTGAGTCATGCTGCATCGTAGCTGTCCCCACCGCTAACAAGCAGCGTGTGACGCCATCTGATAGGGCGTCGCCAGCGCTGGGCTCGGCGCCAGTGGCACTATGGCGGAAGCGGCATGGACGAACGTCGATGCTTGGGGCCTGCTGCTATGATTGTTGTTGTTGTTGTTGTTGTTGTCGCTGTTGTTGTTGTTGTCGCTGTTGTTGTTGTTGTTGTTGTTGTTGTTGCTGTTGTTGTTGCTGTTGTTGTTGCTGTTGTTGTTGCTGACGCTGCTCCGGCGACGCGAAAAGCACGACGAGGTTGTCGCCCTGTGCGCGGCGCCACCAACGTGAGCACAGAGATGATGAAGGAGAGGAAATCCAGGGAGGGAGATAACACGAGCGCGAGCGATAATAAATGGCAGATAAAGGTAACGGCTAGAAAGGCGACAAAAGAGATAAAGAGAGAGTGGGGGGGGGGGGGGGTAGAGGAAAAGGATGGCCTGCTGCAGGATCAAAGCCCCTGAGAGCTTCACCTGCTTTGCAGCGAATGTTTGACGAACGAACAAACGCGTCTTTAATGTGAGCAAAAGACAGAAAATAGGTAGGGGAAAAAGAAGGAAATAAAAAGAAGAAGAAGAAGAAGAAGAAAAAAAGAAAAGGTCGGAAACAGACAGGAAAAGACCAAAAGGGCAACAAGGAAATGCTGACACGAAGCTTAGGTAGCATTTCTCTCACCGAGCGACGTCGCTACGGTTCTGTTTTTGGTTAACAGGCCCGTTACGGCGGCTCACTGCGACAGTGGTAACGGTGCGAACGGTCACAGTGGCAGAGAAAAAGAGTTTAGAGTAAGGGTAACAACAAAACACACGTACAACTACTCTATGTACAAAGGAACGACGTAGAGTGCAGCCGTCCACTACGACACTACAAAACGACTACCACGACGACGCCAATGGCAGGCAGATAAATCTAGTTAATGTTAAATACAGCCAACGGATGAGCTGACGACTGAAACGTGCGAGTGCACCTTGATATGAACTTTTAGATGCCTAGAAGGGTTTACATCGCGCCGGAAGGGGGACCCGAAGCTGTGATTAAAGGTATGCACCGGGGTGTCAACCATCAATCAGTGCAGACAAGCAATCACAGCCTTTCTTGTCAGAAGAAGTGGCTGGTTAGGAAGGCGGGCGGCACGCGCCCGACACGCGACCCAGTAGCAAAGGCGGCATCAGCAACCGAAACAACAACAGTAACGACAACAACATAGAAAACAAAACCGGTCTCGTTTTTGCCTGAGGCTGTAAGCTGTCAAGTGCCGCACTGAAGCCCTGACAAAGACACTGGCGAGAAAGCGGGAGAAACTAACTGAACACCCCCTGACGATCCTATTGTCGACAGCGGCTCTGGAACAATGTTGTGGGGCGTGTCCGACTCCCTGAGAGACAGGGAACGGAAAAATCTTGTGCGAGCTAACTGATGACATGAACCCATCATACCATGCCCCGTCTGGGAGCTGGCTGACGATTTCAACCTACAACAACCTAACATCTCTTTGTTACTCTTACGCAGACCTGCAAAGGGCAACAATGGGCGACCTGCTGACGACATATATCTATATAAGTTTGTTGCTTTTTACACTATGCCGCCATCAAAACTGCGCCACGATGCTAAGTTTTTGCGACCTTGAAGCCTCGACGGTGTCAAAACCTGATAGGTTCTCATTTCCGCGCGAGCAATCTCGCACAACAACCGCCACAATAACAACATGTGAGAGAAAAGAAAATAAGAAGGACAAGCCACACTAGTTGGCCAGGCCAATGCTAATCATATTGAAGATAAAAGACCCTGAGTCGCCGTCTACCCACTACCGATTGGCGAGTCATATTTAGGTCTTCACTTGACGACATACGGGCTCGCTTCATCGCCGACGCTCGCCTCAATTGTCGATTGAAGCATCGGCGAATGTGAAACGAAGTTGATATAAGTCTACCTCACGCTCAGCGTCGACATATCAACAATGAGAATTTTACTGCAACCTGAGAACAGTGAAAACCTGTAACGCTCATTTAAAAATGCACTGAGGAAATACTACATGCGCAAATCCAACGATTTTTCATATCTCATTTCCCGTTGTTATGTTTCCCGCGCTACCTAACGATAAACAAGGAACCTTTGTTATGGTAGGAGCGCATTCAGAAACGATATAAGCACCAAAATACCAAGAGTAGCAATGCTTGCAACTTGATGAAATAAATACATTTGTGCATTGTAACAACAACAACAACAGCAACAATAACAACGATACCTAAATTAGCATAATACTAACAGTATCGACGAAAATAAAAAGACACCATTTTGAAAGGAGCTAATCTTCAGCTGTTCGTTGGTACTGCTAGCCATTCGCCGCGTAGCCGGAAGTGTTTCGCTGCTATGTGCTCGAACGGAAAGATGTTTTAACACAAATGACGCAAAAGACATAAATGTTTAAACGTGGAAATACAAACAAGAATAAACGGACGGAGGAGAAGGAGATGGAATGAATAACGAAAGAGAGAGAGAAGTATATACGCAGTCTTTGCAAATTGGTCTGCACTGAACTGCAGATGAACGGCATGGCATAGCATGCGTAGACTCACTGGACACCCATGAAAAGATGACGCCAAAGAAGCGACGGCAGCGTTAAATGCTATTTGGTTATCGTTGCCTGCAGCAATGACAAATTTAGCAGCAACAGCAACAACAACAATAAGCAAGTCGTGTATACCCCGCAGAGCTGGGGGTAGCCGCACAAACCTCAGGCAGGGCGGCCGTCATCGACCATCAGCGTAATTGTCGTCGCCGTGGTCGTGGTCGTCGTCGTCTCCCGCGTTAGTCGCCAATGAGAAAGCTATCTCTATTGGCGTGACGTTGACGTGACAGCTAGAAGGGATAGGTGAGTAAGCAGCGTGGGGTGCCGAGCCATCAGCATGGGCGATTACTAAAAAACTTCACTTACAGCCGTTACAAAACTGATCGTTGATCACTCGTTACGAAAGAACTAGGATACAACTCGGCAGCAGCAGCATCGGAGTCGCCAGCGGCCATTCGTTCTCCCGTCGGTCGGCCGGGCGAACGCTGAACCTGCTTGCTGAAGCAGCTGCAAGGCAGCATTCGATTGACGCCCACGCACGACGACACGAAGAAGAAGGACAATCGGAAGAATAGCACGACAACAAAGAGCACGCACGCACAGTGTGTCTACCGGGCACACTTTAAGTGCTTGGTGAAACCGGGTGAGCTCGCAGCTCAAACGACTTTGACGGTGCTTGCTAACCATAGTTCCCAGAGCGACCAGCAGCGGTAACAACAACAACAGCATCAGCAGCAGCAACAACAACAATAGCAGCAACAACAACAACAATAGTAACAGCAACAACAACAACCTTACATTACTAATTGAATGCAGTAAATTGTAAGTCTACAATGATGACAACAGCAGTGGGGGGTGACAAAAACAGCAACAATTCCCTCTAGCTACCTAACAGTCGAGCCCGGTGGTGGGTGCATTCCGCTTGCGCCTCGCGACCGGAGAAGACACGTAGGTGCGGCGCGGGATTCGAGCCTCACCGTTGCTCATACGTTGTATTTATGGGGGTCCGTCTTACGAAGCATCGCAATAAGCAGTCCCGTGGACGTTAAATGCTATTGGCTAAGAGTCAGCCCGAAGAGTAGCTTAGTAGTACTTGCCTATCGACCTACGCACGCATCCACATTGTTGAATTCGGTCATGCGTCGTCATGGTTGCGTGCGGTCTATATTCTACGTGGTCAAGAGTACATGGCTACATCCAATTAGCAGAACAACACTTTTTGTTGTTGCTGCGTGTGTTGTTGTTGTTTATTTTGCTGCCCCTGCTACTGCCACCGGATTTTTATTATCACGATGGCCATTTGTGCTAATAATGGCCATTCACGTCTTGTCGCTACGCTTGTTTGTTTCTGTCGACCTACAAAGGCGTTTTCACACCCCACTTCTGCACCAAAAGCAAGCTACCGAATCGGGTCCGGTCTAAATGCGGAAGACTTTTGCAAGACTCGGCAACGACAGCAAGCACACACAGACACATATATAGACAGTAACCACAACCAGAACATAAGCAGCAGCAACAACAACAACAACAACAACAACAACAACAACAGCATCAACAGGCACATCGAAAGCAGCAGCAGAAACTACTATAAAATGGGGGGGAGGGGGCTAACGAAACCAAAAGCTTCTTCAGTAGCTTGTGGCACGTTTTACGGGATTCGGGACCAAACCAACCGGGTGGCCAACCAACAAAACCGACTGCGGTAGCAGTAGGAGAAGAAAAACCGCGAAGGAAAGATTCGGCGTCGAAATGAAAACCAGCCGAGGAGGAGCGGATCACCAACCATCAAGAAGATCGCTCACTAACGGTTCGGCGCCGCCGCCGCCGATCGCCGATGAGACAGGCCTGTTGTTAACTTTTTTGTTGCTGTTATTGTTGTTGCTGCTGCTGCTGTTGTTGTTGCTGCTGCTATTGCTGTTGTTGTTGCTGTTTTCGTCTTGTCCTTCAGGTTGTTTCGTCGCCTTAAAGACAGCTTAACGAACTGCACACACACTTGCTCACTCACTCGAGATGCTTCACCGCTTCTTCCCCTCAACGGCTGGTGATCCTCAGCTGGCCTGTTTGTACAGGTACAAGCGACGAGTACTGTATACGCATAGAAGAATAAGAAGAAGAAGATGCGGCTAAGAGGATAAAAACGACGCTCTCATACTTAAAGCGGCCAGAGCGAGAGAGAAATCGAACTGAACGAAAATACAGAGAGAGAGAGGCAAATGTCGCGTACAGGGTAAAACGAACGCGTAGCAAATAAAGATCAAAATGTAGATATACATGAAGAGCGAACGTCAACGAACATTGTGAGTGCAACGGTACAGTGAACGACTACAACGTTCGACCAGCTTGCCCATTGCTCCCTCCCCTGGTTACTGTTTGGACTGTCGTTTTTGTCTGTTTTGCTATTGGAATTTGTTTTCATACGGCAACAGACAACTTAGCTGATGGCTACCACTGAACGGTAGATTAAGGCTTCCTCGGCGTCAGTGACTTTGACCACCACGACGACAACGACAAAAACGGAAAAGCTCAACGGGGCTGGCCGCCCGATGCCCCCCCCCCCCCCCCGACAGTATGCATCAGTTACTGCTGCTGTTGCTGCTGCTGAAGCAGCCAACCTGTTCGTCTTAATCGTCACCGCCGCCAAAGAACGCCATGATCCACACCCCGGTCCACCACAGACACCAGAGCCACCAGCGTCACGAATCCACCGTTTGTAATCGTCAATCATTCTCCGGCATTTATTTATCTATCTATCTGGCTGGCCGGCTGGCTGGCTGGCTCGCAACTGGCTTGTCTAGTGGCCGCGCTTCTAGCTTCTTCTGTGTCGCTTCCTATTCGCCAACGCATCGCTTGACGCGTCGAGTCGGTCCGAGCCGGGCCCCGCCAAGCCACGCCAACCCATGCCGGGGCCCCGTCGTTGCGTCGCGCCGACCCGGACCGGTTTCGGCCATAGCCGATTTTCCACCACCACCGCCAACGCGCCAGTGGAACCAACCGCTGGTCAATGGCGGCCAGCCGATCGTTGGTCGTTGCGTTCGTTTTGTTTAGCATTAATCTAATCATTATGATGATGATGATGGTGATGAGGATGACAAAGATTAGAATAATGACGATGATGATGCTACTAGTAATATAGATAATGACGACAACGACGACGACTGAGCGGCTAATAAGAAGACCTCATCTAATGGATGAATCCGCCAGCCGATATTATACGGGCACGTACGAACGCCCCCGTAAAGCTGTTGACGACTCTTGGCTAAATGACCAGAAAACAAAAGAAGGGAAGCGCAAAAGAAAACGTGATGATGAGACTATGGCAGCGGCAGCGGCAACAGCAGCTAAAATGGCAGCGGATGAGAAGCAGATGATGATGGTGGTGATGATGATGAAGATGATGATTCTAAGAATGGCAAGGCTGATTAATTATAATTATATATGTCTGTCGGTCTGTCCGTCCGTCCGTGCAACGTTATAGATTCGACGTTGCCCTTCTAGCTTGCTCCCTCCGTCTAATTGTCTAGTAAATGGTACGTTTTTGTTTGGTCTTTTGTTTAGTGTTTGTGTTTAATGTAGTGTTAATTGAGACGAACGCTGATAATAACCAACCATCCGATTATGCTTATCAGTGTTAGAAAAAATACGAAGTAATACTGTTTCACTTCATGTTTATGATCTCATTGATATGACTATATCGAGACACAATTCTGCGCTCACCTAAAAATAGAAAAATAAAGCGCTCACCCTCCACCGCCACGCTCGTTCGTATCAACGTAGGCAACGTAATGAGAGATAAGTGTCGGGATAAACCGATGGAGACAAAAACCTAGCAAGCGAAAAGAACAAAGAACCGAAGATCGGCCCAAAAAAGCGTCTAGATTCAAATCGTATTAGATAGACAAATCGAGCTCGTGATCGAGTTAGTTAATTAATCAAGTGTTAGGGTGACAGCCAGCAAACGGTCTCACGTGACGGTATGCGTGCTGCTGGTACGCTTGTGGGGTGGCCGGGGGGTTGCTCTTTGGGGTCGCGCGAGCGGGACCGACAGACGCCACGCCTGATTAATCGATTTCGATTAGTCGACGTGTGTCGACTTACCAACAGTGATTGCTTCTCCTTTGCAAACGTTCGACGTGCACTGCCTCGCACGAGCGCCTCATCGCTCCGAATCCTCATCAATACCATCCCGAACCATCGCCCACAAATTTGTCTTCCGAACTAACCTATCGTGTAACCGCTACGTGACTTTCGGAATGCCAGTCATGCCAAAAAAAGCCCTGCCTGTATAGCAGTTTTATTTGTCTCCTATTGAAGATTTACTCGCTCTCCCTTTCACTCTTATAAATGTGTATATATATATATATATATATATATATATATATATATACTACATTCGCAGCCAACTATACAAGTCGTTGGCACGACCTTCGTCTGGAGCAGCACGCAATACGAGGTATTATAATTATTATTGATATCGCTTTAGTGTTTTTACATTTTAGAATGATTAGTGTACCTGTATTGAATGAGCTCTTTTACTGTTTTTAGTACACTTCGTGTCAGCCCATGACGTCGAAAATAGAAACCGCATTCCCTCTGCCAACAGTCAACGACATCATGAATATCGCTATGTCTCTGAAATATCGCTTTGCGTCGGTCGTCCGTCCGTAATACGTCCTCCCTCCGTACGTTTTGCGATATCCCTAAACGACTGGCGGAACACATACGGACTCAAAAAAACCGCTTCGATACGGTACACGTATCGGGGCATCCAGTATCTTCAAAGCAATAAGCATAAAGTGCTTCGTGCCTTTTCCGAATCTGCGTGTTCTGCGACCCAAGATGGTGATTATTATTGTTATTATTACTATTGTTCCTAACACGATTTGCGCCAGAAAAAAAAACAAAAACAAACAAAAAGAAGAGCGCACACACTAAACCGGCCGGATAACTGAACGATTCCGACGGAAATTACTCCCGCTGGCCGCCCCCTTCATGGACACTAGGTGTCTCGGCGTTCTCGTTGTAGCCACGTGGATGCGTTACAGCTACTACTACTGCGACGAGCCTTGTTTGCTATCTCATATCGGAGGGGGTCCGGGGTCGCCGATGGCAGCCGCCGAACACACGAACCGGTCGTTGCCTCGGTCGATAGGCGTAGCCGTAATAATGAGACAGGGCAAGACTCGAATGACGGCGGTTGGCTTGACGTCAGTGTTATCCTTATTACTGTTGTATGCGTATTATGATGTTTGTTGTTTTTATTATTACAATGATGATGAGTATTATTATTATTATTATTATTATTTATTACATGTTAAACAATGTTACAGTTGTGAGGTCTGAACGTATTATTATTATTATTATGAAGACGATAATTATGGTTACTCTCGCGTCTGAATGAATCATACAGTGTATTTGCAACAGCTGCAGCACCACCAGCACCACCACCATTACTACTACTGCTGCAACCAGAAGCCAAGAAGAACAAGCGAGTCCAACCTCACAGTAGCAGGCTGAGCAACTGGATGGGTATCTGGGGTGAGCCCATAAAGCGAGAACGCGGCTGTCTTTATTTTTCCCTCTGCGTATTTCTCTATGTATGTATGTGTCTCTCTTTCTGCCATTTCTCTCAAAACTCGAAACTGCCGGTATCTGAACAGCAGCACCAACGACGACGACGACGACAACGACAACGGCAGCAGCAAAAGCAACGGCGATAGGAGCTGCGAAATGACAGCGATGATGGGGTTCGCAGCGCTTTGGGGTACAGGTGAGACCGGCCTCCAGGGGGTGTTTCACCTCGACAATCGGCTCCGGCGACGATACAACGCACGCAGCTGCGAGGTACTCCAATATTGCGACTTTGCGACGATTGGAGAGCGTTTGTTGGAATCGACGACCAAACACGCATGATACACGCGTACATACATACATACATACATACATACATGTGGCCGGAGCAGCCGTTCGAGCGGGCTTAGAAACAACTGCCGAGAGATCCGAGTGCTGGAGTCGAGTCCCATGCGTCGAGAAAGGAACTGCGAGAGAGAGAGGGTGAAAGAGAGAGGAGGGAAAGAGGGGAAAGGGGGGCAAGAAGAGGAGTTGGGCGAGGGCGGGATAGAGGACGTTCAAAAACACAATCGTCGTCGTCGTCTTCATCGAGAGGAGACATCGTAGAATGTGCCGTCGTGGGTGGGCAGACGGAGTAGCCGCAGTTGGCACAGACACGGTATTGCTGTGTACGGTAGTAATCGGCCAGTGCAAAGCAAAGCAAAATGGCTCTGAGAGAGAGTGGAAAAGAGAGAGAAAAGGAGGGGAGAGAGCGAGAAGGGGGGTGAGCGAGAAGGGGGGACAGACGACGGCGGACCAACTCGATCGAGCCGAACCAAACAAACGGTAGATACGCTACGCTGTATGACTGACTGCCTGACTGATGCCGGGGATGAAGTGTGCTGCAGCTGCGAATCCGCCTGCCGCTGCTGCCGCTGTTATTGTTGGTTGAGTCTACTGCTGCTGCTGCTGCTGCTGGGTCTGCACACTCTAGAGTTAACTCTAGAGGGCGGCAGCCTCCTCAATCGCCACGCGATAGGAACAATAGTGGCGAAAAAAGCAGACGGCATAGACACCCATTACGGCACACCCAGATACGGACAGCGACAGCAACAACAACAACAGTACAAACAGCAACAACAACAGCAACCACAACAGCTACTACAGCAACAACAACAACAACAAGAACAGCAACAACAGCAACAACAACAGCAACCACAACAGCAACAACAACAGCTACTACAGCAACAACAATCGCAACGACGACGACGACAACGACAACCACGCCAGCCCAGGGCATCGGTGGCCTAGATAGCTAGATCGAGGCTCAGCGCGGGCGCCACCCATCCTTCTCGGCGGAGAAATTCGATTCCGTTACTACGATTCTTCTTCTCCGCCCCCCCCCCCCCACCCCCTCCCCCGCGCGCGCTCTTCGCCCCGAGAGTTTTCTCCCCGAGGACGCATTTGTCTTTGGTTCGTTCCTAACAGCTTCACTGCGTGGTTCGTTCTGTTCGCTCGTGTGGTGGAAGCTGATCGGGTCACCGTCGCCTACAGACCTGCGTCTCTGTCTGCATTTTCGTTTCGTCGGGCAGTAGAGCGCAAGAGAGATGGGCCGACATTGAGCGATGCCCCCGATGCTCAATGGCGAGGTCTTTCAGTAGAAAATTGGCGTTTCCTTTCGTTTCGTTGTATAATCACTGGGCCGTTACCGTATATATATATATATATATATATATATATATATATATATATATATATATATATTTATAGCGTTTATCAGATACTAGTGTGGTGGAATGAAACAGAGTCGTCTACACACAGCTATATGTGGGACTCACTGGCCCTCCACGACCAATATGATCCTTGTATGAACAGGTAGGCACATCACTCAAAAGCTGCCTAAGCACAATGCCACCGATGCTTGAGGCTGCTTGACCTTAGAATTGTGTTACAAATGATTTGTGTAAGCCAATAAATCATCTTCAGCGAGGAAAAGCAGCGAGGTAAAGGCAACCCAGAACAAATATGGAAAAAAATCTATTTCATACCGCTCAAATGTGCCGAATGTATCATGTACACGATGCCACCAGTATTGTCACACACGTCATACGCCACCATACGGCGTCAAAACGGAACCTCATTGAAGTATCAAGCCGTCACAGATTCGCCAAACGGTGGATGAGATAGAACTGCACCGGATAAATGATCTAAAACCATCGCGTTGTCTGAAGTGACGCACACATGCATGCATAGTACATGAATGCATGCATGCCAAATAGCTGTAGAAAGGGAGAAATCCACTGCGGGAAAAATTTTGTTGTTGT
Organism: Dermanyssus gallinae; assembly: GCA_003439945.1. Lineage (NCBI taxonomy): Eukaryota > Metazoa > Arthropoda > Arachnida > Mesostigmata > Dermanyssidae > Dermanyssus > Dermanyssus gallinae. The sequence goes on from QVRM01000789.1 coordinate 130,456, forward strand.
TCTTGTTGTTGATGTCGTAGTTGTTTTCACTGGTTTCGGAGGTTGACAGACACCCGTCACCCTGGCGAGAGAGGTCGGCTACCCGAGAAATGGCTGAGCCGGCTGACTGGGCCAACCATGACTCCACTCGAAGCAGCGCGTAGCTGTGGAGATTAGCGACAAGTCGACATGGCAAAAACAATGCCGATTATCGCCAGGTGCGCTTACCGGAGGACCTAGACTAGGTCTTATTCGGCCATAAGCTAAATAGTACTTATATCCTCTTTCTCTCTCTCTCGCTTTCGCGCGCTCTCTCTCTCTCTCTCAATATATATATATATATATATATATATATATATATATATTTACATATATATATATACGCATGCTAAGCGTCTTATCCGGGGAAACCAATATAGGCTTGACGTATCGACCGGAAACACACATCCACCACCCTGTATCAATGCAGCAGCTAATCTTGTTCTTTGTACTCTGTAAGTACTGTTCAATCAATGACTTGCTGCCCCTCTTATCTTGACGTTCTCTGTCACGTTCAAAGAACATATTACAGTACATACGCTGCCTCGTGTGTGCACGACAGTTAACGAAATAGGAACCTCCTGTACACTTATAGAAACAACACAACAATCGAGAAACTCTAAACTTTCAAGCACTACAGTGTTCCGCAGTGTCGATGTCGCGTCGCCGTCGTCGTCGTCTAAAGGGCGTTACCGTCGGTCACAAGTACCGGGCCCCGTTTGCTCAACGACACTAAACGAAAGTTCATCGATACCAAAGCATCGATACCAGGTTCGCCAGTCATGAATTGTAACACGCCGCGACACGCCGACGTATAATGTGTGTTCTGTGTCTTTCTTCGCACTGATCATACCATGTGGTTTACTGCATGAGATACTACTAACACCTCAACATGCCCCTCACACAGATAGAGGCGTAACAGGAACAGCACGTTGTGTTCCCGCTATAGCAAATAGCTATATATTTCAAGTACTAGTGCAAAATCGTACACGGGCATTAGCTTTACGCAAAAAAGAACAATTGAAGTCATGGTCATCGCACATGCTATCAATAAAACGCACCTAAATGAAAAAAAAATATTGTCACATTAAATATGAAAAATATTGTCATATATAAATATACAAAATATTATCATATATAAATATCAAAATGAAATTAAAAAATAGTGTCACTGGTTTTCGAACTACTACTTTAAATTTCAGCTGCTCGTTACGTATCGCTCGTGTCGAGGTTTCACCTCGTTGATTTTCCTTGCTTAGTCTCTCTCGCTCACTCTGTTGCGCCAGGGACGACGTCGTGAACAGACGAACAGCCAGACCGGCGCGGATGGAAAACAACGGACGCACTGGCCGATAGACAGCTGCGGATATAGGCCAACTAACTAGTTGTCTCTAGCGCTCGTTATGCCCGCCGATCTTATTCGGTCAGCTAACCTCAATTCCTGCCGTGCCGCCTAACCTAATTCATAGCCAAACTACCATATCCGAACTACCTAGACAAGCACTCGGACAGACGCCCACGGATAAGACACATACGGCATATATATATATATATATATATACTTACGCACATAATTATGGTTAAGTATATATATATATATATATATATATATATATATATATACTTACGCATAATTGTGCGTCAAACTAAACTTAATCGTAACAAAAAATATGGCATTGTAATTGTTGTTGTTGTCGTTGTTGCTGGTGCTGCTGCTGTATTTGTTATTGCTGCTGCTGCTGTCCCAGTTGCAGGACCAGCTGGTATACGACAACGATATCGTAATGAGATTCGTGGAATATGTATTCGACGAACAAGTCCTGACTAGGTCATACTGCGTCAGGTTGTTGTTGTTGTAGTTGCTACTGCTGATATTATTGTTGTTGTTGTTGTTGCTGTTGTTGTTGTTGCTGCTGCTGCTGTTGTTGCTGCTGCTGCTGCTGCTGTTGTTGTTGTTGTTGTTGTTGTTGTTGTTGCTGTTGTTGTTGTGGTCAGGTTGTTATTGTTGATATTCTTGCCGTCCCTTGCGAGATTGGTGATTTTGTGGGTACGACCTCGTGTGGTCGACTTGTTCGCTGTCCATAACACACAGCAGCAGCAGCAGGAACCTAATGCGGTCAGTCTTCCGCGGCCGGACAAAACAACGGCGGCGAATTAACACAGCCGAAACACCACGCTACGCCTGCCGCCGCCTGATGAATATATTTATTCGACCACACAACAAGGTCGTTGAACGTTGCAAACAGAACAACAACACGCAGTAGTAGTAGTAGTAGTAGTAGTACATTATACAGTAAGGCTATTAAGCCAGTTGAGCCAGCGAGCCAGGCTACTACGCGGGATGCATCCAAATGACCGCCGGAATAACGGCCATAATTCGCCGCTAAGCTACTAATACCACCTTACTCTCTCTGTATATAGATATATATATATATATATATATATATATATATATACATATATTGCGTCAAAGGACTCAGAAGTAGTGGACAATTTAGCGGGTCACGGCGAACTCGTTAAAATAAGATTTGTTTCCAATTGAGTGGGCTGGAAGGAAATTTCGGATGTTTGAAAGTGTCGGTGAAATTACAATTGTTTGTCATATTAGTATGGCTGGGCGGATGGCACATTACTTCATATAATTGGCAGATGCAAGAGAACGAAGCGTTCGGTTGAGAAACTGAGTATCAAGCTACCCTCAACCAACCAGCCAACGTGTTTAACTATATGTTTAACTATATGTGTATAACTATAAGTGTTTTATAAACGGAAAGGTCTTTGCGCAGATTAGCAGGGACTGACCACAAATGTCAAAACCGACGAAAACAGCAAAGTAAACGCATGAAAAACCTCAGCAACAGTAAAACCTCACAGCGTAGACTATAAGATGCTTGTAGTTTGGACATATATATATATATATATATATATATATATATATATATATCTATTTGGTATGTTTAAACGTTGCCTTTCACGAGACATACGAGTTCTGCACCTGCCGGTTCTGCCTGCAGAGGTATGCTAAGAGGTACCATACAGTAGTGGATTATACGGCACTGGAGCAAACATCTTGCACAAAAAGCTGCACTACTTCTTTCACCGGAAGCGTGAAGAAGATAGGGCATTATGAAGAAACCCCAATTGAACT
>QVRM01000790.1:0-51697 GCA_003439945.1 Dermanyssus gallinae
TGAATAAAGTGATTTTCTTACTACTTTAAGTCACTTGATGAACGATGCACATATATACATTTATATACAATATAAATATATACGTACACTGCTTAAAATAAAACTTACGGTTGCACCAACCGCACGTGACAGGTTTGCTCTTAATGGCTACACCTCAGCGGTAGTTCGGCGTTGATGTAAGCTTGACAGATGATGATAGAAATATCTCCGGATTGATGGTCACCGCGTTTAAACCGTTCCACTGACCATCAAATGCGCTAAAAATTCTGTCACGGTGGTATTTCAGACGAATGACCTGCTGTTTTCTAAGGCCGTTAGGGTCAGACTATCGAGACGTTTGCTACCGTTTAAATGCCGATCTGGGACTTCAGGATACGCGGGTATCCGATAATCTTAGGGATCGCGCCAAGACGTCATTCAGGGCAGCAAGTCGCAAAGGCCAGCTTGCACTGCGAGTACAAAACCAGCCCTGGTGTCTCGACGCCAGAACCTGCTTGCCACAGGGGCAGGCACACAACCACTCACCTAAACCTTGTGATGACACTGCACTTGGCCTCATTTAATCAATATCCTTTTTTGCAGGGTCAACTAGAATAGACAGTCTGGAGAGTAGGCAATACCTTAAACGGCAAGACCAAGTCTGATTAAGACCAGGGGTCATTCGGGGAAAAAGCCAATGCGTTCTAACAGACAAGATGTGGAAGGAGAATTCAAGCAATGCAGAGCATTACTTTCAAGCGGAAGAGTTCTATTTAGAGCTTACAGTAACTTTATTAACGAAAAGTCATACCACCCACTAACTTAACAGCCCTACAAGTAAAACAAAGAACTGCCCTACAGAAATCCACGCTAAAATATTATGGAGATAATTTGAATGACCTGCGGACATCGATGAAAACATCCCGGGCAGCCAGAAATATTTTCCTTTCAAATGCAATACATTATAGATCGCAAATATTCCAGCACTGAGTCCTAAGTGACCTTTAATTATACTGCAGTATTTCCCACAGAGTAGACGAAGCTCGTTTAGGGAAATGTCAGCATGAAAATCACAAGGGTACGCTAGAGATTGCAAATTAATACACGAAGTCACAAAAACTAGGAGTTTTGTTTATTATTATCACACAATCCTTGAGAACTTTCCAGTAATGTGCTCGCGAGATCTCGCAAATTATATTTATTGTGTTGCACTGCACCAAAGATAGTTTCCACTGTACCATTTTGGAGCAAGCTTTTCCAATGAAATAATTTAATTCTAAAAACTAAAATGTAATGTCCGAGGGTGGCACGCGACATCTGTGCGCCGTGTGATGCATTGCTATTATTTCCCATACTTCTGACGCTGCCATACATATCTCTATATGTTTACATATACATTACAATTTACATGATTTCAAGGTCATCTTAAGTAGCTAATTGTAAATGTACAGAATTTTAGGTACACAAGAACAATCGAGCGCATCCGTATTTTAAATTAAATCGGTTACGTTATTAGCTAAGCTATCAAACGGAAAAATATATTTAAAAAAAAAACAAAAATGAACAGAGCACAATATCATTCGTGAACCACCTTTTAAGTACACCTAGCACACTTCAGTTCTAACTAGTAAATGTTGTGCTATCAAAGTCAATTTGAACGCATCGAAGCGGTTCGATGCCAATTCGAGGCGACAACTCGACCGATTACCAACATAAAGACAGGGGGCCACTGAAACATGTGAACAGCTGACAAACAGGTACGATGCTGTTGACGACGATGAGGACGATGCCGATGATGATGATAATAATGACGACAACAACAACAACATCATGGTTGTTGGAATGGGGCAGGGAGAAACATGAAATTTCTTCGAGACGTTCAATCATCGACCATCGTTAGGTTCATGGTCGATCGATGGTGTGTTCCATCAATCCTCGTCGCCGTCGTCGTCATCTATGTGTACCGTGCATTTCTGTCCGTTCGATGAGGCACTCTCGGACGAGAATGCGCGCGTGCACTATGCCCCGCTTGAGGCGTTCCATCGAGCTTCGGCTGCCTGCGTACGTTGGCCGGATATCGCGGCCAATCTCCTCGATGACGGCCAACAGCTGCGCGTACTTCGACTTGCCGGCGTACTGCTGCTGGGCGGCGAGCAGCTGAGCCGCCAGCATGGGATCGATGGCTGCCGCCGAAACGGCCGGCGAGTCGGTGGACCGCGCGTCGTCCTCCATGGCGGCGAGCGGCGCCGGCTCGACGAAACTGCTACCGGCTGGCGCGGCGGCGGCGGTGGTGGCTGCGGCGGCGGCAGCGTCGTCGTCAGCGTCAGCCGAAGCGGCACTCGGCCAACCAATCGGGTCCAGCTCGCTCGATTCGCGGCCGACGCGACAAACCAAAGCTAACAAACACACACAGACAGACAGATTGGATGTTGCCAGTTACACTCGAGTGTATTAACTATTCATTCTCGAGTGTAATTACAGGTAGTTCAATAAGTTCTTAGAATGAGCTTTTTATAATTCGAATTTTGGCGCGCTTCCACCGCTATTAGGAACTGCAACTTTTCGACTGCCAGCAGTCAAAATATTATGGTGATTGGCCGTTGCGATTTCGTTTGATCGCTTTTCCCGTGCAACGTATCGGCGTGATTTTGAAAAATTGAGAAAAAAGAGTTTCGAGTGGTTATCAAGCATTTTATTTCAAAGGTTGGAATGCGACCCAAGTGAAAACTGAGTTAGACGAGGTGTACGGTGACTCTGCGCCATGTTTTGCCACTGTTTCCAACTGGATTAATGAGTTAAAAAGCGGTCGCAGGAGCACCGGGATGAACTACGTTCAAAACGCCCAAAAACGGCAACTGATTAGGAAAAACGTGGAAAAGGTGCGGAAAATCGTTGCCGCAGATAAGCGAGTGAACATTAGGGATATAGCGGAGGCCTTGGGGATCAGTTTGGGTAGTGTGCATTTCATCCTGCACGAAAACTTGAAGATGAAAGAGCTCAGAGAAAAATGGCTGCCGCATTTGCTCAACCAAGGCCAAAAAAAAACGCGCCTGTTTTCGCTTCACAGCGAAATTTGGCCAAGATGTCGAACAATCCGTCGGATTTTTGGCGCAGATTCATGACCGTCGATGAAAGCTGGGTCCATCACTACACTCCCGAGACCCAAGAAGCATCTTGCCAATGGTGTGCACCTGATGAAGGACCTCCGAAGAGGGTGCGGACAACGGCATTGACCGGAAAGGTGATGGCTACAGTTTTTTAAGACCAACATATAATAATGCTGGTCGACTACCTTGAGAGCGGTAAAACGATCACAGGAGAATATTAGGCAAGACTGTTAGACTGCCTTTAGCAAGAACTCATCGTGAAACGGCCCGCTTTGCAGAAGAAGGTTGTCCTGTTTCACCAGGACAATGCTCCTGCACACAAGTCCCGGCAAGCATCGGCAAAACTGGCCCAACTGAGGTTCGAACTTATTGAACAACCTTCCTATTCTCCAGACCTGGCCCCCTCTGATTATTTCCTCTTCGGACATTTGAAGAATAGTCTCGGTGGAAAGCGTTTTTCCAGCAATGAAGAGGTTAAGGCTGCTGTCAATGCCTATTTTCAGTCTAAAGACGCGGAATTCTACTTAAGAGGTATAAAAGCTCTGAAATCTTGGTGGGAAAAGTGTATTGAGCATCTCGGGGAGTATATCGAATAAGATAAATTTAAAAACATGATTTGGAAAATTCTTGGTTTTCATTCTAAGAACTTATTGAACTACCTGTAACTCGAATACACTTTTAGTTTTTATTCGTCGACAAATCGACTCACGATATCGATGATGGTAATGGTGGTAATGAGCCAAACAAATGATAATGGTGATGATGACTGTTACACACGCCCTCTCTTTCTCTCTATATATATATATATATATATATATCAATATAATAAAAGCGTTGTTAACATATAGATTTATTTGGACTAGAACAAAGGGATACGTGTACGCCGTGATTCATGTCACGACGTTTCGCTGTATATCTAGTGACCTAGCATTTCGCCACGTCTATCTAGTACTGATACAGCGTGTATACAGCTCTACAAGTCGACGTGTGGCGTGAACGTAATACTATATAGAGATAATGCATAGTCGAATTTGAAGTTCTCGATGAAAAGTTACCTACAAAAGCTCTCGCCGAGCAGTGCGTCGAGGTGGTAGTGCAACAGAAGCGTATATAGAGGTACTTATGGAGAGATTAAATTTTCAACCGCCTAGCAAGGAATACAGCAGATGATTGCGATTTGTTGCGCAAATTGTGATCTCATGTGCTATGGCTATCAATAGATATACAAGCTCGAGCTTGCTTTGTTTCAATTGAAGTCAAGGTGCGAACACTTCAATAGAAATTGAAGAAATCCTCGTGTGAGCAGACGCAAAACTAGGATAAAAAGTAAAATTCTACTTTTTTTTGCGGTCCGACGTTGGGTTATGAAAGGTTTGTGAAGATTTACAGTATCAGTAGGTAGAGCAGAATCACTTCAATACAGAAATAAAGTTCTTTATGCGAGGAAAAAGAAAATCGATCCTAGCTAGTGTAACTCGTCGACGAATGCTTCCCTAGAACTGTCTGATCCATAGTCCATAGTCATCTGATTTACGCTGTTGAAGTGTATGGCTTGACACAGATGCGTCTTATTGGGTCGCTTCACCGACTCCTAAAACGAGCACTGGGGGACAACTCTAGGCGCCTGGATGCCAGACTCAATGCAACCGCACTACAAAAATATCAGCATTCTACCGCAAGCAAAACTTCTAAAATATTCTCTCGTAGTTGAAATGAAACGTATAACCTATCCGAACTCTCCTACTGGAACAAAGTACCGTCTCCGTCAGGCAGACAAAGTCTCTGCTCAAATTCAAATGCGACCTCATAGAGCATCATCTCGAAACTCTGGTATTCGGTGAAAAGTAACATAGGAAATACAAAACATATCGCAACACATTGTAAATAGGTGAAAGTGGCAAAAATAAATTATACATTGTAATTTAATAGAAGGGATTCCGAACAAGCTGCACGCTTACCAGTGCTCGAAATTAGCATGTGCAATTATCTTAAAAGAAATGTCAATAAACAAATCAACAATTAAAGAAAAGCAACTGTTCGATTCCGGTCTAGGCTTTTAGCTATTTCAGTGATGATAAATCTCGCATGCGCTAGCTACCCGAGGTATCATCTATTGGCTCACAGATTACCAGTGACAGTCATACTTACATAAGAAGCAATTCGTACGCCTCGGGTGGATAGAAATGCTGTATATTACAGGCCAACTTCTCCTGGTCAGGTCGAGCGAAATGACAGAAAATGCAAACAGTTGAAAACTGTTCTTTATTTGTGTTATGCGAACTGCTTGAATCGAACACCGCGACGGACCCTCACACCTGGCGATGATGCTCCGGCTAATGTGGCTGTCGCTCAGCGGGAGGTCTTTAAAAAACTCCCACTGAATTGATGCACCTACACGCATATATGGCTACAGGTATATACAAACACCGCTGCGAAATGTTCTTTCAAATGAGTTTTTTCATTGATAAGCACTCGCCTTAAATACGTTTTTTGTATTCCTAACTAGTCGTGCCCAGTCACAATTGAATCAATTAGTTCCAAGTTAAGTAGTCGTCAATGCAAGTGCAGAGACGCTGTAAACTTATTTCAACCCGACCTTGATTTGCGCAATCCATCCGCCTTCTATAAATCCACATCTTAAAAATAGAAAATACATGCTAGTTGCAATCATCAATTTGTGCTTCTTCATATTTAGACAAGGCTGACGCGCTCAGTTCACATATCTGCCACACGTAATCTAAACGTCGCTTTTGTCTGAAACTTGATATATGCGAGTGTAAAGACTATTACTTCCTTGTCATATATTACAAAAACAATTCCATATGCATGGCGCAATCTCATGGAAATTCTAGTTACTTAGTGTTGCAATTGGTCGCTTGATCCACAACGATAGAGATATTACTGTATAGCGTTAACAATATTCTATGTCTGCCAAAACCCAACTTGATCGACGGTATCCCCACTGTACTTCTAAGGTTCTCTAGGTAATGTTCAATACAACTATTCCGCCTGCAGTTTGGCGTTCGAGCACGGTCGTATTTTTCTTGTGTAAAGGTTACTTCCCTAGAATGCTTCCCTAGAACTGAATACTGGCAACTGGAAAAAAAACAATGCTGAAAACTCTCTCTGATAGCATGCACAATTATCTTGTAGACGACCGACACTGTAGACCGTGTCAGTTACAACACAAGCGTATCTACAAAACCATAACGAATTGTAGAGGACAAGAAAGATACATATAATAATGTCTATACATTAGTCTATAGCTGGTTATTTAAATGCATACTCTCCTAACGAGAAGTAGAGCAGTCCATGACAGCTTGTGGGTACATTTTCTACAGAAGGAACGATTGTGTGCGTGTGTGTCAATGGTTCCAGAGGAAAACGATGTTTATTTATCACTATACGAAGCAATACAGTTCAGTTTACCTCTGGTGCTCACTCAGGTGATTACGAACTGGTCGAAGTTATCGATTCTGCGAGAACAACTCGTCTCAAGAGTCGAGCCTTTTCGTGCCGAATTCACGCGCTTGAATGCAACAACCGCCCGCAACTGATCGCGGCCGAATATTAAAGACCTCCAGGTCGGCGGGCATTCGAATCGTTGAGCGGTTACAGGCGTCTCTGACGTTAGACAGACAACAGAACTTTTTGTGCGATTGTAATCGTTTGTGAGTAATAATAAGAAAGTGCGTTTTATCTTCCCAATTTGATGATCCTTGTGAAAGCGACTGTCTTAGGTACGAAGACAATATGTGTCGCTATTGTGTGATAGTGTAGACCAGCCTGCTGGCCATGACAACATCTGTACGGTAAGCATTAGTGCAGCAACGGAAACTCAACTATAGCACATATAGTTTTTCTTTCTTTTTTTACACACATTTCTACATATACTATGTATTCTAGGTCTATATCATTGGAACAATTTTCGTGTCCAAGTTTGCCGCCGATTTACTGTCACTATTGTTAGTCTCTGATATACGAATATATTTTTTTTTAAATATATCTATTATGTTTTATTACTATCATTTTTATGATTGGAAAGATTTATTGCTTGTATGTGTATGTACATATATAATGTATATGAAATTTAATGTAAACTTCTACGTAAGCCATTTCGAAAGTCACAATCAGTCACAAAGAAATCGGCATGTATGTCCTGGCTTTCCCTGTTTATGTAATGGTAAAACACTGGGAATACTGTACTGAGGAGATTTCGCAAAAATCATATGTTAGTTGGTATACTTTTGGTTCCGAAGTAATTAAAGTTTAACGATGAAAGTTATTTAGGTATAAAACGAGTGTTAAGGCGTTCTAAAGTATGGACATATGCGTTTGGTGACGCTTTGTATAAATAAAGTAAGCCTTAGTGGCAAATCCATTTTTCATTTGGAGGTCGTTTGCTCAAATCTATCCCGGTCGCTCTTTGGCTGAGTTTGTTAATGATTTCTTGTAGATAGTCAATACGACGATAATCGGTCATTATTGAAAAGCACTAAGCAACAAAATATGGAGAGTACAGATGTCTCAATACGGGGACGACGCGTGACCATCTTTTGATAGTATTCTATGTCGTTATCCGTATATGGACAGTTAACGTACACAATATGTTTGAGACAACCAGTGAAACAAGTGAGGCTAAATGTATAATTATGCACGGTGGCTAGTTTTGCCAGTTTGTAGAGTTAAGTAGCCGATACGAAGCACTTGATACACACTCGTTGACATAGCAAGTGCTTTGTTAGGCTCCCAGGTGAGTTTCAAAATCAAAGAAGGAGGATTGATTTGTGGCACTTGCAGTCAAGATTAGTAAGAGGGGTCGGATCCTCACTTAAGGTGAACTAGCTGGAAGCAGTGATGACACAATGAGCTTCACCGAATACTGCCTGTTCAACTAGATTAGTGTCGACGATCATCTCTGTTGCTATAGCCGTTATTGTTCCTAAGATGTGGCCTTCGTGACGGGAGTCGTGGTACCACATATACGCCAAGCGCTTTCTTGTTCTCACATGCGATTGGAGCGACTGTTGGCAAAGATATCCGGTTTAATGCTCAAATAATCTGCTGCACGCCAAGCAGAATCATGTCCGTTTTCACCTTTCTATGGCATATTTACATGATACACGTTTGTAAATTAGTAACCTTGCTGAGAGCCTTTTATGGTTGGAGCCTCTTATGCATAAGTACATTTATTCGTTCGTATTGGTCCTCACATTTTCCTAGATGGGTTGTTTGGCCAAGTTTGAGACTGCCTACTGCTATATAGCTGCTGGTTGTCTCAATCACATTTTGATTAGACTTGATTATTTTACCATATCGCATATCGCCGTGTGATATGAGATACGCAGCGATGGTCACACGGTTTCGTCGATGCTTTTCCTGTGGCTGTTGTTACTATTACTACTACTACTACTTCTGTATGTTTGTCGTGTTTACGTGGAGCCAGTCTGGAGAATGAACAGCTGGGGTCGGCTCATTTTGACGCGATTCGACAGCAGGATGAAGCGCGCGCCCTCGAAGATGTTCGCGCGAAGGAACGCGAGCTCGAGCAGGAGGCGTTGCACGCCTTCGACGACCTACTTGACCACTCGGCCAGCACAGACACCATTGAGACCAGCTCCTACTATAAACCGCCGACATCGCACTATGAAGGTGAGGACAAACTACCTGTAGCGGGGCGAACTCAATTGCTAAGTATCACATTTATTATTACGTATAGCAATTATTACTGCTAGAATCTAGATCACTGAGTTGTCGATTCCGGTTCCGGTTCGCCGATTGAAGTTTCGAATACTTTGACATGAACGACACGTCTAATACCGTACCACACGCTGTACGTAGCCTTCTTCCATCATATTTTCAAGGTTGTAAGGTTCCGAGTGTCATCATCGCTCGGGTCTGAGAGGCTGATAAAGCATATTGTAGATAGTATCTTCACGGAAGTGAATATTTACCGTTATGACACCGGCAGGGTTGATACGGAATCTGCTGCTACAACAGCGGCATCACGAAGTCTCTTCGTATCGTGACCGGCTTTGTGGCGACGGTTTTTAGGTTTTCTGCCATTCTGCAAATGAGTCTAGATTTTTCAATATATTTTGTTTTGTTGGATTGCACGAAACGAATTAAAATGTAATACAATGCTGTCAAGGTCCAGATACACAATACTACAATCATCAATGAGTATCAAAGTTTAATACGTACATTGCAACTGTTGCCAAACGCGTACGAGTACTTACATGATAAATGCCAAAGATTTGCATTCTAGCTCTATATCGAGCGGGCGTGCTTCCGGCTCGAACATGGCGATTTCGCTTGGGCCCGACAGAGCGTCTATGGGAAATGACTTGTATCGGAAAACGATGGCTCGTGTAATCTATAAGTGCGTACTTCTTGAGGAAAATATATATAACTTGCCGCTGAGGTAAAATAATTGTAGTTCACTGTCTGGACATCATACGTAAATTCATGACGATGTTAATATTTTTAGAGCACTAAATAAAACGGCTAATATGAATACTCACGTCTACTTGACAGGAAAATATGTAGCAGCCTTAATCAATTATTAATATTCGTCGTTTTATTGCTATACTTAAGTAATAGCAACCAGCGGTATAGATGTGTAGCATTTTTTTGTTAATACTACAAATATCAACTGTATGCAGTCTTTATTGACTGCGTCAAGGCATTTGACAAAGACTCTCGTTATCTCTTGGTTGAATCATTCCAACGAGCAGGAGTGGGTGGCTCTCTCCTGAGTGTAATAGCAAGTGTCTTTGATGAGGACAACTTATTGGTAGCGTTTGAGCGTGATTTATTGGAGAATAAGCAACATATGGGAACTCCGCAAGAGTACCTCCTAAGCTGCATCTCGTTTACCCTTATCTGTGCTGAACTTGTTGGGAGTGCAGGTAGAGTGGCGCAAATTTGTGGAACAGTATTGATCTTTTTCCCCTTTTACTTGCCTATTGTTGTCTTACTTTTTGCACAATTCCAAGATCAAGATCGTTTGTCCTTCTTACCACAGGATTATGCAATTTCTATAGCGCGTTCTATAGAAATTGCATATACTATTAACTTCAATCATTTATGTGTTATAGAAGTTGCTATAGAAGTAGCAAGATATTGGCTTTGCTTTCCAGAATAACAGTTCGGACGTCATCAGCATATTTTATATATAAGTTGTTAACGCTAATACCTTATCTGCGTCATTAAGAATCCCGGAAGTTTTTTAGAGCCGAAGGAATGTTATTATGCACATTCAGGGTTGTCCTCTGGCAGCTGCGATACGCGTCACTCTTTTGTATATGATTACAATAATTTGCGTAATTATTTTTTTTTCGTCGCTCGCTTCCAACCGAAGCGTAGTTCCTCAGTTAGAAAAGAAGGATTAAACGTTAGTCAGTGGCAAGCATTTTGAACAGATGTATGTGCAGGTAACTTACGGGACGAGATGTACAGCCAATGTGAACGGGAGTTGCATGATGTCCGAACACAGAACGCCCGACTTGAGGCTCAGCTGGACTCCCTTCGAAAGGATTTCGACTTGGTTGCTCAAGCCAAAGCGGATCTCGAGGGCAAACTCCGGGAAGCTCAGGTACGTGACAGCGGTGTGCTCCCTCCTTCATACGTTTTCGATTCGTCGATAGTTTTGATTTCACATTTAATGTTGAAATTAAACGATATATTTACGTAAATCTGAAACTGACTGAGATTTGTTTTGCTAATGTATAACACATATGAAAATATATTATAGATAATGTAAATAAATAAAAAAAACAATACAATTAGATTTACAGAATTCAAGAAACCCGACAAATAAAGGTGCTTACGTTCAGTTATCTCTACAGCTCTCTTTTGTTTATTTTGTTTCTTCTTTCAGACCCGGGTAAGTTTGCTGGAACAGGAGAACGGGGAATTATCTGATTCTCAAACGGTTCACCGCGTGAAGGACCGCTACGAAGCAATAATTGGTTTGTAAGAAAAATATATGTATATATATATATATATCCCCATGCATTCAAAATACTCGTTACGATCAAATATATCTGACATATAATAAGAATGCTATGGGGATATATATATATATATATATATCCCCATGCATTCAAAATACTCGTTGCGATCAAATATATCTGACATATAATAAGAATGCTATGGGACTGCAAAACAGAAGTGCTATTGCAGATTTGATCACTGACCTCTCTAGAATAGTTGTTAATATGATAAATTGCTAGTTAGAACAGTTGTTAATATGATAAATAATGTCACTTGATTGTTGAAACTGGTTGAGCATTTCCCTGTTGCTGCACTATTAAAAAAATTGTAGACCGCAGCACAAACAGGAATGCGACGAACGACGGCTGTTGGGTATTGACAGATATTAATAGATACTGATCGATGTTTATAGATATTATCACAGGGATGCTTTAGTCTATTATGAGCGTTTAAAAAATGTAGTTCTCAGAGCGTATATGTGTAATAGTATAGGCGGGACATGTTTGTTACCTGTCGCAAGGGTCAGATAATGGGTTAGTAAAATGCAGAGCAGGTTTGTTTCTTGTGCTGCATTTAAGAAAACAGAAATAATCACTTTCAATACCCGCCGTTGATAAGACAGTGTCACACCTAGTTTTAGCAGAGGTATTGTGCTGATTTCGCACCTCTATTTTTCTGGAGATGAATAGTAGTTGCGTAGTATTGTGTACTTTTAAAGAGGCGGGTTGTGGAAGTCTGGGGACGTTGTCCATTTCTAACCCAGGCCGCTCTTTTTTTGGAGAACCGTGTTAATACTATAGTGATTTATTTATAGTCTTAAAATCTATGATCTTGCTTGTTAAGCATACCCAGGAACTATATATATATTTTTTTGTATCATACTGTTTATATTATTTATATGTAGCGTGTGTGCCATTGACGTTTGAACTACAATATATATTTGCATTAACCACGTGTCTTTCATTCATTTTAATTTGACTAAAACGAAGCAGTCGCCAGTGTTTTCTACAACGGTGCTGTTTGTGTTGTTCTGTTGTTCTTTTTAATGCATGGCATGGTTTCCATAGAAAAGCTGAAGAACAATTTTGCGACAGAGCGGGCCGAGATTGTGCAACAGCTCAACAAATTTAGGGAGGAAGTTCAGCAGTCGAGAAACCATATTTGTGCCACACAAGAGGTTTGTGCAGACACTTGTGGACCTTACAAGACATCACTTTTGACGTGACAAAATGTTTGTAAAAATATTTGTAGTCGACAAGGTAGGGAGGGAGGGTTCTAAGACTTAACTGTACAGCGCAAAAGGCTAGAGGCAATCTATCCATGCCCGCCGAAGGAATACAAAATGTTTTGACTACACTCAACATGAAGAAGGCCAACAGCTGGTATATAATCGCAACACATTTAAAACTATCATACGGGCTAAGGAAAGGGCTGGTCCACAGTAAATAACACGCGCGAAGACGGAGCAAACACCGTGGTGCTGATGAGCATGAAATGATATTCAGGATAGTTCTCCCTCTCGTGTATTATTTGCACAGTGAATTAGTACTGGCTTAGGGCAAAAATTATACTAGTTAGATAATTTGGTTAACTAGTTGTAGTAAGGGTAATTTTTTGATGATAGATATTATAAGTTGAGACCGGCTCCACTACTATATTTTTATTGAGCCTGCGTTATATATATATATATGTATATATGAAGGTAACTGTAAGATAGGCTACAATGGTTTTATTATACGTACTCCAAAAATACTGGAATACCGCTTTTAGTTTTACTTTTCAAGACAAGGAAGTAACAACTATATGTGCATATTGTGGGCGGTTGTGCAGGTGCGTGAAGAAAAATCTGAATTGGAACAAGAGCTGAAGTCACTTAAAGCAACATTGGAGGAACATCGGCAACGAGAACTGGAGCTTCGGTTGAAGTTAAAAGAACAATCAATAATACTTCGTGAGAATGAAAGGTCACAAAGCCCTTGGGGGTCCTGTGCCGAGGTCCTAGGAAAGATTTGTCTTTTGGCTCGAGTGTCAGTGGACGATATTCATAATAGGGTGAGTTGACGAAGTGTATGAAATTATCCAAAATGCCTTGCTGGAGTCCGCCTATTATCGCGTATTAATTAATTAATTGAAAATGAATTTATATATATATATATATATATATATATATATATATATATATATATATATATATATATATATATATATATATATATATATATATACAGAAGTATTGCACTGTAATAAATAGTCTTCCGCTATTGAATGAACCTATAACACCTTTCCTATCAAAACATTTCTCAAATTTCATGGGTGAAAACTGACCGCCTTCTACACAGAACCTGTCCAATATGGGTGCAACTTGACCAGTTAATTTGTATTGTGTCGTTTTTTTCCATAAGCAGGAACTATATCCTTCACTATTGCGCAGCTGCTACGATCGATTCGGTGAAGATGCCTTGGAGCTGGAACGCTGCAGGCAAAAGCTGGATGAACTTCGAATAGTTACATCGAATCTCGAAAAGGAGAACCATCAGCTTAAGGTAACTAATCGTTTTGAAGTAACAACGTTTTCTATTATTTTCATAGCAATCGAAACGTGACTCGAGTCTCTATATTTATATATTCAATTATTTACTGATCATCATTCTTTTCATTCTAGTTAATGGACAAATGGTAGTATAAAGGGAGTAGGAAATGAATACAACCGACATGTGCCTATCGTTTGCTACGTTTATTATAATTATGCAGCTTTCCGGTGAAAGGCCTGTCATTTTTAGTGATTGGTTTTATTTGGTTTGCCATAAGCGAACCTATTTCACAAGGTTATGCATGCGCGAGCTTTTTCTGTAATTGTGATCCAATTTTGCAGCGCCATTATCCTATATAGTGTGACCGGAAATGCGTCTGGAAAAGGAAAGATTTCTGCAGGAATTTGTGACCGCTGGTGGCTGATGTCTTGAACTATTATTTGACCACGGCTACTTAGGAGAAACTTGAACAGCAAAACAGCTCGGATACGGAGAGCCAAGGCGATGCCATACGCTTAGGTTCGCTCAAGGCCGCTCAAGTCGCTCGTTTGGCCACTGAGCAACTTGAGGGCGACAACCTTCAGCTGAAGCTGCAAGCGCAAACCCTTGAAGAACGCGTGTTGCAGCTGCAAATGGAAGTGAAAAACCTCGTTAACCTCGGCTCAAAAAATCAGGCTCACATTACCGGTAGGTGTAGAAGCAGTATATATATATATATACGTCAATCACTAGGTAGCTGCTTAGTAATTGGTATATAAATATATATATATATATATATATATATATATATATATATATTTTTTTTTTTCCTATATATGTATATATATATATATATTTTTTTTCCTATATATATGTATATATATATATATATATATATCCTTGCCCTATATATACACGCTATATATCCGCATAGTAATTGATTACTGGTCACCCTAAGCACTAAGAAGTTTCGCTACAGCAAAAATCACTAAGTACTTCATTAAGCGTTAAAGTGCAGGTGGGTAATTAAGATATCGGTCCGATACTGAACTGACCTCGTTTGACCTGTGGCTGGGATAAGGGGGTAAATCTCGAGTATAAGATTATTACTTTCAAGAGATAATGCCTGACACTCTGAACCGACATGAAAAGCATAGGCGTATGTGGCAGTAATAAGAATGGGCTTCATATCACATTGTTTCACTTACACATACAATCCTCATATATGAGCGGTCTGTTTCTGACTCTTTTTTACAGAATTATTGAATGAGCGACGACAATTAGCGCTCGAGTGCCAAAAGGCTCGCGAAGCAGCCACCGCGGCCCGCAGAGCTGAGGAGATGGCCCGGGAGCTCCTCGAAAAAGAAAAACTGAGCGCTCGGGAGGAGGCGAACACCAAACTCCAAGAAGGTCGGTTAGATTTTATCGATTTTGATTGATTCATTGTTTGTTATCATTATAATAGGTAAGTCACTCGTTGTTCTGGAGTGCTAACGTTTGATCAAAGATAGTGGTGGTGGATTAGCTCGTGGAACCGCGATTCGACTATACACGGCTATGTACCGTTGTGGCTTGTACATGACTCTATCTTTCTCAATTTAGTAGGGGTCTAACTTTGTGATTGAGTCGCACCTAATTGTAACTTATGCTGACTTACCGAGTAAGGGGTTTCATATCGTTGTTGGGTGTCGTTTTTTTGCGAATAACATCTGCACCGAGACACGTTACGTAACAAAAATGCAGCTTTTCGCTGCTGGAATATTTGTAGTTGTTTTCTACAATTAGTATATATTTCCTAAATATTTCGACGGACTTGGTTTTCGTGATCGCGCCTGTCCTACGCAGAGGTGCGTCGTATGGAGCTGCAGTTTGTCCAAGAAAAGCAGGCCGCCGGCGATGCCATTACCCGCAAATTGCGAGCGGAATGTGTGCAGCAACTCTGCGAAAGGTGGAGCCTGATGGAGCGCAAACGGGAGGAGGAACTACGACAAGCCATCGATTTGGAGCGAAAGAGCTGTCAGGCTAAAGCTGATGAATTACACGAAAGGTATGTCACCATATATTTTTTTTGACAAACGAGCATGTGTTCTCAGCTGCCAGGGCGTCGCCAGTTCGATCCCAGTTGTTAATCAAATCTTCTTGGAGCGATGCTCATTGAGAACAGATGATAAACAATACCACTTAGAGTCAACGGCCATGCTGCCACAAGGACAGTTGGGGAAACCCTTGTCTGACCGGCCCTCGGTCCGTTGAAGATATGCCTCACGGTGATTCCTACCCCGTAGGGGGCATAGGATGGTCTTTAATTAAAAACAACTTTGTAAAAAAAATAATTATAGGAGAAGTGCTAATGAAGCTAACCCTGAAACATGTTATTTGATGTGTAAATTGTACTTGTTATAGAGCGGTAGTTCTTGCAGAGGAAGTCGAAGAACTTCGACGCGAAAACCAGGCAGCCTGCCAAGAGAAACAGGAAGCCCTACAAAAGTTGCAAAAGGTCGAGACCGATCTGGAGGAAGCCCAGTACCAGCTCACGCACAAGGATGATCTCACTGCAAGGTTTGCACTAATACGTATATGGGCAAACTCTAGCGGTGTTTTCCGTTTCAGCTAGCTTGTATATAATTGGTTTTAGCTATTACGATATACTATATTTGTGTTGCTTGCTGCTCTGATTTGAGACGTAACGGTGATCGACTCTCGAGAACCGTCAACCGTCAATCCCGGAGCCTCCCGGCCAGCCTTGTCACCGCTCAAGCCTCTCAGCAGGTTAAACTAAAAAAAATATTTGAGCACCGCTAACAACTACTAGTTTTTACTGTTCACGTTCGAGACGATGTGCAGCTCTGGGTTTGGTTTTCTAACAGTAAGCTTTCTGGCGAAACAAGCCGACTGCTTGAATGTTGCTACCGGAGACCGTCAAAGGCTTCCCAGTCAAGATTATAAAAAAATAGCTGACTTAGGTTTTTAGAATCTGCTTTTAGACCACTCTGTTTAGTCAAAATGGCACGATTAGACTATGGAGCGCAGAGCTGACTTTGCGTGGTGGTGCGATTATAGGTTAAATTCGCAAATCGAAGACCTGCGACTTAAGGACGAAGCCCAGATCGGAGAAGTTATCGAATTGCAAAGGAAGATCTCATTATTGCATAACGCTTTGAAAAAGACGAAGGGTTGCCTGGCCACGGCCGAAGACGAGCGAGAAGCCGCACTCAACTCAAATCGACTGCTCGAAAATGTTAGTAACCTTTCGCTTATTTACATTATGCCCTTAATTTATGCTAGGATATGGACTGCGGCGAACTGTGGTCGCCAAGTCGTGACGTTATGTTTAAGTGTGTTGTATCGTGCTTTATTATCTACATATGCCACCAAAAAGTACCCTATGCAAAAGCATGTTTTAAATGCTTCAGTGGAATGGCTTTGTAAGTGTGACTTACGTACATACTGTTCCACTTGTTGATCGTCTGAGGAGGCAACGCACCGATGCCTTGCCCCGGGTTACGCAGGTCAGTATTGCCCACAACTTATGGGACATCCGATCGAACTATCAGCGGCCGCCTTTCGGTGAAACCTAAAGCCGTCGCGAATAGCAGATGACAGCCTTTTTGCCTGGCACATAACCAAATTGATGTATCAAAATTATCTTCTTGTCGCTACTGCTTGTGCCCCAAAAAGTTTGACAACATGGTTGCTGATTCAGTGCTATAGCGGTCATCGGTCATCATTTATTTGCGATTCTTGGTGATGTTTTCTATATATGTACAGTGTATTATGAATCGAATAATTAGTAAAACGGCATATCTTCGCTTGACGACGTCATCGTCGGAACCGTGATCACTGTGTGTGGATTCTCCTCTTTCCTCTCGAAGTGTCTAAACATGTGTTGTCGAGTGTAGGTGTTGGAGCTTGGGCACTTTAAGGCTGCGTGCAAAACACAGCGCTGTACGCGTTTTTAATCTGTTGGGGATTGGGTCTACTTTTTTCTTGCTCAGAGGGTATTGCAGTGAACCACCAAAAGCGCTTGTAATATTCAAAGATCCATGTGCTGTCAACGCCTTTTATCTAGCGGATTTTTGATTGCCTATCAAAACAAATTTTTATTCGGCACCTCATTTTCTTTCACATGAGTCTCATTAGAGCAAACATTTGGCGGCAATCTGTCGCTGTCACTTTTCCAAATGTTTTATTTACGTAAGATTGTTTGTTTGTTTGTACTTCAAGAATTGGGTTCACCTGCCTGACTGTTATTGAGGGACTGGTCGGTTGAGATGTACTTACGCATGCTTGAAACATGTTCAGTAATTAGTAACTTTGACAAATAGGTTGACTCCAGTGTTCCTCGCCGGCAATGCCGATCTGGCATTATCCTTGTTTGACCACGTCTCGTATAAAACCTATGATTCGTTCGTCGCTAGGCTTCGTTGGCGAATCCTAGTATGTTTTTTGCAGAAGAAATCATACAGATAGCAAAGTGCAAAGCTTGCTATCTGTATGATTTTATTACTCGTACATACGCTGGCTGAAGCACTTCTATCGCAAAATTGTATCGTAGTCCCCAAAGCCTTTAACTCAGCTTATCTATGATACGTTTGTATTTTCCATGCTTGCGTTACACGTTAAAAAGACTTGAAGTATTTCTCCATTCTCTACTTTCGCTCGAAATCGAGTACAATCAATTTCTTACGGCTTAAGTTTCACACTCAGGAGGAACCTGGACTGGTGCTAAAACAGATCGGGCTGCTTTTTGAAATTCTCATTGTCTGATGTAGTGCGCTATGTAGAATGCCTTCCGCACTATCTTGTGACTACCGACAAACTACAATGCAAGGATTGCTATGGTTTGGCACACGTTGAATGGTACGAACCAGTTTTTCAATTGTCGTTTGTCATCTTTCATGCACAAAATCGCAGTCCTCAAGAAAAGTACATGCTCTTGTCACACTTCGTCTCCAGCCCTTTCAGAATTATCCTTAAAATAAGCTGTTTCAGCATTTAATATCGAACTCGAGGAAACGCAATATCTATCGGAAACTCGAGTACCCCTACCTCAGCGTACGTTTATTTGTAGCGCAACTTTTTTTTTGTAGGATGAAAAATGCTTTACGCACACCTTCCGATGTCAGTAGAGGGTAGTGTGGGGCTAAACGCCGGGAGAGTATAACACTCGATCCAATCCGCGCATCCTACCCAATAAAGCCACCTCTCCCACCGTCTCCCGGTTCGGAATTGTGAGCCATTACCTCGAGATCAGGAGAGGGGGACTCCCATGCCACGACTCTCTCCTTAGTCTACGAGTATGTTCCGAGCAGGGAGTGGGTCCTGCCAGGGAGTGGATACTAAAGGCCTGTGTTACATCGCGATCTGCGGCGATCCTCCTGGCGAATTTTTTTGCGCATAAGCTCGTATAGGTATAGGATCCCAGCGTGCCAGTTTGTTGCCGAAATATCTGATTTGCCATGCCTATGCGAAAAAGGTACGAATGGAACTGTCCATGCCCTGTGAGCACTTGCACGGAGTTATATGTAAGTGTTCCCTTTAGCTTATACCAAGTTTTGAGATTATTGATTAAGCCTCTGGTCCAGGCTCCTCTGGTATCCCCAGCTGGTGGGCTGGATCACATGGCGCCCATGTGTCGCATGAGCGCAGCACCTAATCAAATCAGAGCACCCAGTACACTCCACGTATTTCTGTCATATTTGGATTAAATACATTGACATTCAATTACATTTTATACTACGATCATGGAAAAGCCCAGGCACTCTGGCAGTCACTGTTAAGCGCTTCAAAAATATACGTTGACTTTTATTTTTATTGTTACTTTATAATTACTAACCATCAACGGCGGCACGCGGTTCTACTTTTTGATTTTCATTGTTCTGGTTTCTATATAGGAGAACCAGTGCATTCGGTCGAAACTTGAATCTGTGTCGCAGACCCTGAGCGTGGCACAGCAGCGCTGTAAACAGCTCGAAAGCCTCGGACAAGCCGCTGAGAGTATCCCAGGGACAGATGGAGTCGTCGGTTCTCCCGTGAAGAACGTCCCCTATGCCGCACTCAAAGCCGAACTCGATACGACCCGGCAGAAGTTGGACGATGCAGAAAAGGAAATTAACAGGCTACGATTACTCCTTAGTGAGAAGATGGCAGCCATGCAGAGGGTGCGCGACCAGCTCGTTTTGATAAAGGTAAGCTATATAGAAAATATTGTGATGATTTATTAATCATTTACAATGCGTTTGCACACTCGGCAGTGCTCGCCTTAATAAAAATAGTGGTAAAAAGGTGTCACGTGAGGTTAAGAATCAGCTGTCCGTGTCCTTGCTTAATGGTAGCCCCCGCTCTTGTGAACGGTGCGAGTGGTATATCCTCAAGTTCCCTTGCAACGTTAAGACGGTAAGATCCATAAGATTCCTCTTAGTGACGCCGAGCCCCAAGAGCGTACTCGCAGATTTAGAGTCCCATACACCACTCATAGAGATAGTGATGGATCCGCATCTGCGAGGTTTTTGCGGGTCGGGGAGCGCCGCTCTTATACATATATATACACATGGTACACATACTACTAATGTGCTCTAAAAATTCTCAGTGCACTACTATGAGCAAAATCGATATGCGAGTTCGATTTGTCGCGAGTGCCTTCATGGAAGTTCGACGCGTCAAAACTTCACTACAGTACTTGTTGTAACTATATACTAATATGCATTCCCACCAGTACAGGTATTTTTCCAGGTACGACTTCTAAGCAGACCAGAGGATTTCATTGGTTTTTTGGCGAGCTTTGATACAGTTTGGTGCTATGTCTCGGGCATACACGACCTTTTAGCAATTCCCTCCGAACGAAAGTGTGTCCGTCCTCATCGAATACTTGTTTTACGATATTTGAAGAAAGGCGATTTTTTTATAACTGCTGGAGCTTTTTGCTACCGCCTCCTCGTTGTGGTTTTCAATCAGTTTCGAAACAGTGCCGTATCTCTAGAACAACGGTTTGTGGTGAGTTGATAACCTTGATGTGTCTGAGAGCGCGCCATTATGGTCGTAGTCGGCGCGTCCTTGATGTATTTGGGTTGGACCCCATTATAATTTAGTTTGAGCTGTTAGAGAAGCCTAGAAAGGACTATACCTTTTCCGGCACGTTCGCGGGATGCTTCTGTGTGAGTTTTGTTTTTCGTTGCGTATCTTCATTTGATATCAAATAGCAAAGCGAATGTACCAAGCTGTTTGCGAATAAACCTGCTACGTAATGATATCACAGTATAAAATATTCTGGATCGGTTTTATTTGTCGGCTACAATTTACATTCAATATTTCAGGAACAAGGCAACCGGTATGCAGCTGAGCGGAGGTTTCTACTCGAAACTATTGATCGACTCGAAGGCGATATCCAGACCCGCGGTAAAAAGGAAAATGAACTGCGCCGAGTTCTAGCTAGCCTTATGGACAATGTCATTGAGAGGCTGAGCGCAAGATACCAACTGTAGTCCAAAATTACTTTTAGTTCAAAATGATTTTGCATCTAAACACATTTATACCCTAACTTTCAGGTAGCTGTTACATTGTGGTGAAGTTCATTTTAGCAAAAAATGGGTCTCGATCACAGATCCATTATAGCATTGCGGCGATCTGCATACTAACTCAAAAGGATCCCTAAAATTTTAATATCCCGGCGTTATATATATATGTATATATACATGCGCGTGTAGAGGTGGAGACGCTAACCTCATAGACAAGCTTTTCAAAGAGAGTTTGAGAGCGAAAGAAAAGTATTGGTTTTTAGCTTCCAGGTCGCTGCAATATTTTCTAGCTCATACCGAGAACGGAGGCGATAATATTGTTGTTCCCTCTCATTCACGGCAAGCCTTACGCGACGACGAAGCCTTACGATTCACTTGTGGTGTGATTTGCTCTTAAATTGGGAGGTCGGTCATTGTATAAAACTAACATGACATTCATCAATTAGAGGGAATTTTAAATAAAGTCAATTTTCAAAGTTATGATGTTTTAATTTGTGCGTATTTCTGCGGGTTCCTGGCCCCGCTCGCTACATAAAATGGCTTGTTAGATTTTGAAAAATATTCTTTCTGACTAACCAGTTGGGCTCTTTTGGTCGAGGGCTTAGGAATTGTTCGACCTTTTTGGATATGTTGCACTTTTATGTGGTTTTTTTAACAGCAAATTCTTGTAACAGTGTGAAATGACTAGGTGACGCTGACCGTTTATTTTAATATTTCTGACAACGCTTTTATAATTACTAAAGTAAGGGACTTTATAATGCTTATCAAAGGATACGTTCGAGTCCCGGCATTATTTACCGGATGTTTTGTTTTGTAACCTATTATCGTATTCAGTTTAAATAGAAAACACCGAACTTATGTGTTCTTAATTTGGTGTTCCAACCAGCATACCACACTGCTGGTTGGAATGCTGTGGATCAGAACTGTGGTGTATTACGTCTGTATAAATATATGCTACATGGGAGGACATATCTACAATTAGACTATTTTAAGGTTTATTGCTTAAAGGAATCTCATTCTCTTTATTCAAACAAAAAAATACAAGAAGCCATTAGTGGTGCGCTATTCGGCGCATAACTAACACAGTAGACTCTTCTTGGCGATTTGAATGCGTTGGCTTTATGTAAGCATAAGTTGCGAACAATTCCGAAGGATCCGCCAAACCTCTACGTAAGGACTGTACTAACGCTCCGCGCTGCTATGATTGTAAAATAACTCATAATGCACCATGACGTACTGCCTTCAGAGGCTGCACATAATTGAGTTATGTGCAGTATCAGCGAATGTAATCACCAAACTAAACTAATTGTACATTTGTAGCAAAAATCCGTCTTTCTAACAACTTTTCGAAACGGAGACTTGAGGCCATCGTTAAAATTTTAAGGTACCCGCGGTAGCAGAACAAAAGATTTTCTACTACCCAGTACTATCCAGTTAAGCGCCGAAAAAACAAACTAGGGTGCTCAAGTATTCGGTCTCCCGGTACGCTAGAAATGTTGTCAAAACTTTGCTACGCAGAGTGTGATCACGGTCATTGGAGACCGCGCTTGCGCTGTCTTAAAGATTTTAGTCTCTCTCGTCTGCTGTAGCTTAACATATGAAGCGCAAAGGCGCTGCGGCTTTGTCGTTATCATCGAATTCAGGCGGATTCGAGCAAATGGTACATGCTCTCAGCATGATGTTTGATTGCTTTGGCATTTGCAAACAGCTAGACAGTGAGTTAGGACGAGCAGGTCACCCTCCACGATTTATCATGCGACTCTCAGAGATGCAATCTAAGCCTGATCACGTTTAAGTGGTTCAGTGTACAAGCACAGTGGAAATGTAAGGGCATCTCCTCACTCTCACTTCTTGCCCATTCTCGTTTATGTAAACTTAAAGGACGTATGTAAACTTGGCTTTATAACGTAAGGCTGAATTATATATATATATATATATATATATATATATATATATATATATATATATATATACATGTATATATAAAAGTCTGTAGCATCGCCTGTCTACGATTTCAAAAAGCCCATGCCGGCTAGCGTTTGGAGTAGGTCGCGCTACTGTAACATATCAGTCCTTCTAGTGATAACGGGGCAGAACGCGCAACGTGTTGCGATTGAAAATGTTTTGAAGGCTTAAAGAAAATGTAAGCCAAACGAGGTTCAGTTCATGAAATGCACCGGCGTACAGTACCATTACCAAATTGATTGGCTCATATAAATAAGGTAGTATGGGCACCGAGATCTGCACCACGTTTTAGATCGACAGCTTCGGATGAAAAGCTGTGTTAGGAGTCTACAAACTCCTGATGACTGGCCGCCGATTGAAGCTGTGCGAAATAGCGAAAGAGATGGACAATAGTTGTGACGCAATACATCAAATATTGCGTCAGTACTTGTGGATAAAAAGATACAGCTAAGTTGCTACCACTCGCTAACAATCGAGCAAAACTGACTGAATGGTTTTGGCGACCGTTTTCTGGTAAGCAAAAGGTGTTCTGTTAATTGAATTCCTTTCTACAAGAAGAGCGATAATTGGGGAGTACTTCGCAACACTCTTGGAACAGTTGAAAGACCACCCTATAGCACTAGGACCCGCGATGCTGAAGACAACTGTGCAGTTTCACCACTGCGCCCGGTCACACGTCTCTTCTTGCTATTACTTACCTTGGTTAACCTCCTTACTTGCTTAACGTAAGGAGGTTCGCGAGCTGAGGCCGCGACGAGATCCATGAGAGCCAGTGGACCACGAGGCTGCCCTTCTTCGCTCTCGAAGTAGTTCCACATATTTCCACATTCCACACGAGATCGCAAGTCAAAAATAATGCTATTTTACATAAATATGTAACCAATCTAGAACGGCTGACTGAACAGGAGCCAAATGTACAGAATGAAAAAAGTTGCGGAAGACAACTAAAAGACTTCGTATAATGGAAGAAGCTAGTCTCTAATTTTAAGGAACGCAATGTCATTTTTCAGATATGAAAATAAACGCTTAGAGAAAAAATAAAACATTGCTGCTTTAAATATAGATCGCACAGTCCTCGTAGACGACGCTTCTAAAGCGATGGGACTTCGTCGGTTTGTGTTGCCCAAGGGGGTTCACTTGCCGAAGGGTTGCGAACGACGTGCTCTCGAGAGGTGGCATATTTTATAAAAGTGCAGCGTCTGTGATAAATTAACCCTTTTTATATATTTAGTAGGTGATATGAGGATGGCATTGTGCCAAGAAAAATTCGGCAGTCAGTACATAAGAAGGACCCAAAGTAAAATGTAGATAATTATAGACCTGTAGCTTAATCATCAATCGCGTGTATCATCTTTAAAAAACTGCCGGCGGCCCACATTTTTAATTATCTTCAATCCAAAGGCTTGTCGTATGAGAACTAACATGGCGTTACTAAAGCAAATCCACGGCAATCAGCTCGTCGAAACAATAGCTTTAGTGAATCGGGTGCGTGCCCCTTGGGCGTTCCCCTCAGTGTCAAGCCTCGGGCCACTTTATTTTGCATATTAATTTTAGATCTTAAAAACGTTATTCCCGAATCGTTAACTTATAAGCTTTACGCTGATGATCTAAAAATATACGAACCTTCCAACACCGCTAACGAAAGACAACTACTACAGAGTACGACTGAGACGGTTTCTAAATGGTGTATGGATAACGATATGCTTATATCAGTGCCGGAATGGGCTGTATTGTGTTTGAAGGAAGCTCGTAACTACATGGTACATGGGGAGGCTATCTCTATTTTAAACTTCGGGAGTTGCGGTGACACCGGACCTGAATTTTAGCACTCATATAACACAAATCGTCCGACCAACTATTCTTATATCGAATACCATATATTGTACCTAAGTTTACCTATTGTTGTGAGGTTTTGCGACCTTATTTAAACAAACACATTAAAGCAAGCGTGTCTCATTAAGGTGTGACATTGCCCGAAATTCTATTGTGATAATCCCTATTCGGGAACTGCAGTCCAGAACGGATTATCGAATGCACAATCGTATTATAATGTCATTAAATGCATCAAACTTTTTTAGCGTTCATTTCAAAAATCTTAGAGGCAGTAACAACATCTAGTTAAAACAAATTGGCAAAACTGGCCGTGTAAAAACGCGTATTTGTGGCGGATGGCCAGGACACTGAAAATTTGAAACGCTAACAGCGCAAATGTCGAAACACAAGTAAACTGAGTGATATGATATGACGTTTATTTGTTCTTAATATATATATATATATATATATATATATATATATATATATATATATTTATTTTCTGTATAATACATTAGGTATATGTTACACATATCACGATGGATTAGCTAAGCCAATTGGGCGCGTATTGTGACTGTCACGTGTCCGTATCAACGGGGCCAGGCCGAGACCACTTCAGAAGTGTACCCCGAACGGAGGCAGCGCTTCCAGGTTGTATATCAAGATCCAGACGTTGTCTGAAAAAGGACGACGACCTGTCATCACCGGATGACAGGTTTAACAAGGTGCCGACTTTGCGAATCAGCTGCTTGGTCCGAACGCCAGGGGCACCCAGGGTTTCAAACGCGAGAGGGCAAAATTCGTGGGGATAGCCGATTGATGAGTATTTTCTCAACTGTTGGTCTCCGCAAGGTGACCTGCATAACCAGCTTCGGATGCGCCGCCACCAACCAAAGAAGGGGCTAAGGAGTCGGTAACGGTTGCATCCCAAACCTTGCTCGAATAGTGTAAGTTTCATACTGTCTGTACGTCTGCCGTCCTCCGCGCAAAGGCCTGGTGGTTCAAGAATGCACGGAGGACCGCACGACCTAAGGGCTCTGCTAAAGGTCTTATTAATAGCGGCATGTCGAGCGTCGTCCTGCACAGACAATGCACGATAGTCCGTGATGTCCCTGTTTATCAACGGGGTCGCCACATTGGCACCGATGAGGGCTAACTATGTCTGTCTTTAGCCGTAGGCCTACTGCTATGTGAATCGACTCATCATCACGAAGGGTACCTATGGGGGCACTGGGAAGCGCGTGTAGCCAAGCGCCCGAATCTTTGGCGGATACGGCGTTTAAGCGAGCTCTGGTTGTGTCGTCGGCAGCTTCGTTAAAGAGACGTCGTTGTACCTCATCGTGCAGAGGGGCACTCCAGTCACGCTGGGATAGTACGTTTTCAGGCCTACCCCCGCACCGCGCCTCTAGATTCTCCTGAAGATGCGCTATTTGGGTTCTAAACTGGCCGACTCCCGCTGTATCTAGAAGGGGGATTGCCCTGTTGTCCGCGCTTAGCATTGATGAGACTATAGCAGGCCCGGCCAGGGTCAGTAAATTTGGTACCCCGAGGCCCCCTTTGGAAACGGGTAGTAATGCCTGTTCTCGCGCACTTGCTGGTAGAAATGTATTCAGCAGGGACTCAATGTCAAATCATTGAGCCTTTGCAACTCGTCGGTTCGATTGGATAGGTCGGCCCCTCGAATAAGGTGGACGAGTCTTGAGGACGAGAAGGAGGACCTGAGTAAGAAAAGTCCCCGATGAGCTCCCAGAAGAGAAAGATGAGCGGCGGCATTTTCTAGTTTCAATCTCCAGTGCTCGATTGCTGCTGGGAGCCCCTCGGGGCAAATTGGCACACCCAGTAGCTTCAGGTTGTTCTTGACGGTTAGCTTGCAGCCGGGCAGAAGGTCTCGGAGTGACTGTAGTTCGGGGGCCTCAAGAGTAGGGCCAAAGAGGCATATCTCGCATTTAGCTGGATTTAACTCCAGCCCGGATGTAACACTGAAATCCAGGACCCGTTGAATATCTTCGGCTACTGTTCAAACGTTTCCTCCTAATAGACCATCGTCAAGGTACCAGAGGTTCAGCGGGCTTCTGAGGGAATCCACCAGATTTCTGATACCCAGGCAAAACAGAGGTGGTGCTAACAGATCCCCCTGCTGCAGTCCGGTGGCGGACGAAATCGCACGCTCAGGCAGGACAAGATGGGTAGGATGCCGATATGCCAGTTCGACGTGGTTTAATAGATGTGGGGCGTGGGATGCCACAGCATTCATCAGGTGATCGCGTCGTATACTGTTAAAAGCGTTTTTAAAATCGAGCTTTACAAGGACTCCTGTGGGTTCACGCGAGTCGAGAAAGGCACGGGCTGCATGAATGGCCACCTCGGTCCCTGCCGACGTCGCAAATCCCGTGAGAAATGACGTCTTTGTTGTGGTTGCATCCGATCTTTGCGGCGAGCCTGCGTAGTGCAGACGAACACGCAATAGGACGTCGCGATCCGTCCTTTTCCTGATGGGCAAATAGTCTTGCGCCAAATATCAAGGGTCGAAGGGAAGCAGGAGGAGTGCCCCAAAGGAGGATGTCTACAATTTTGCCAACGCGGAGAGCAGGTTGGTGGCGACACCTTCGAGGGACGGGGAAAGAAGGTCCATTAACAACCCGGGTCTCATAAAATCTAGCCCTCCGGCAGAACTCTTGGAGAAACTCTTAAGAGCCGCCTGGATATCTTCCTTTGATGTGACGGAGGGAAGTGGGGATCTGATCAGTGTCGGCATTCTAGGTCCTCGGGAGCTGATGGGTGTTGCTCTCGCAAGGCCTCTATATGGTCAATGCCTGGCGTTAGGGTATCTGTGGATACAATAAGTCTGGCAGCACCAGAAACGTCACCTTCGGAATGTTTAATAATGGACTGGCGCACGGTGTCATTTTTGAATGGTTTAAGGGTCAAGGTGCGAGGATGCGGAGTGGCAATCACGTCTGACAGGCGCATGTCTCGAGAGAAATCGCGAAGATTGTTGCGGATGATAACTGAAAGAGATAGCAAATCTTTGCGGGGGAGGCGAAGCACTACGGGGGCAAAAGAAAAAAGACCATACCATGCCTCAATGTCGTTATCAGATGAGACTGCTGAGAGTACACGGGTAAGGGCCTCGGCCACTTGCCTCCTGACTGAATTTAGTACAATTCGGATCAGCCTGATTCGCCTCATAACTGCTTAAATGTCCTCTAAAATTTGCGTCGGTTGCAAACGAGAGGGCACAGATGTGGTCGGTATAGAGAAGGAAGTCTCAGTGGCGGTAGGATGCTTGGCTGATATATGCCTTGTTAGGCCACGCCGCCTGTATCGCCCGGTGCATAGATGACATTTGTTAGTAGATGGAGTGGAGTGTGACGCTGCTCCGTCTTGAGCTGTGCGATCGTGGTCATTCATGATTGTACGATTTGTCGTAGATTTTTCACTAGCGGTAGCAGCGGCTCCAAAAGCTCTAATAAGACCTTGAATTTAGCCGATAAATCTGGGCTTAAGCCTGAAAGAACCTGAGACAGTCCAAGGGTGCCTTTAGGGCCGAGCACAGCCTGGGTCGCTTTAAGTGTGCGCTTGACGGCTGTTTTGATTCGGCGATACACTACAACGGGTTTCCGCCGGAGAGACCGTCCTGTCAAACCTTTCCTGGCGGGGATTGATATAGGAGCCGGGAGTAGCAGCTGCGGGGTAGGGTCTTCGTGTGATTGAGAGATCCCGCGGACAACGCTAGCGTAAGAAGGTTATTTTAAAGCCTGAGTTGTGTTATCTACAGACATGGCTAATACGGGGGACATGCCAGTAATCTCGGCTGCCGGATGTAGCACCTTCACCTGTTGCAGTGTCCGGGCTTCGAGTATAATTCGGTTTCTTTCTCGAAAGTAAGCCAAGCGAGGACATGCAGATAAACCCGCCGCGTGAGCACTACGACAGTTCACACATCTGGCTGAATTGGGGCAGCTTGCTGCTAAATGTCCGGGAGTGCCGCACCTTTTGCATACCTGGACCATGGTGCGTCTGTCAGCGAAGTGTCCCGGCCTCAGACACTTGTGACATACCTTGGGTTGGTCGGGCTTGAGAACTACTTGATGAGTTTGGTATCCAAGAAATACGGATGGCAGAGGTTGGCGCGTAAAGGGAAGAATCACCTTACCAAGCATAACTCTCGTCCGTTTCGCACGTGAGACACTCTTTTTACGTGATTGACTCCGAGCGGTGATAACTCGCGTAGTAGCTCCCCTTTGGGTATTGATACTGGAACTCCGTGTATCCTGGCTTTAAAGGCCGATAGGGATGGGCTGTGTGTGACCACCGGTAAGCTGCCTAGGGCTGAAATCGAAAGCACCCGAGATGAGTACGTAAAATACAAGTCTTTGGCGGCCTGTCCACCACTGCCACTGCCATGTTTGCCTTCACACGGCCTACTTGTTACACAATGGAAGTGGTTCTATTCATTCGAACTGCACATAGAGAAAATCACAATGGAAATCGCAAAAATGACGGGGACAGCCAAAAATGTGCGGCACTGTCTCGGCACAGAGGGCAAAACCAGAAGCGGATAGTGAAGACGCGGCGTGTGGCCGTGGCCGAAGTGATCAGGGATCAGTGCGTATAAATGCAATTATAACAACACAGAGGTCGAACGAAGAATAAAGGGTCGATCACGGCGAGAGACGAGCTTGATCGACGTTGAATTTGATACAGGCTAGCTGACTATTTAGCAGTGTTAAGAACGAATGGCTGCCAAAAGTGCGCGTTCCCCAAGTGCGCGGACCCCCAACCTACAGGAAGAGGCAGTCAACAGACATCTAATACTGGGTGCGCTAACATCTCGGCAGGTCAGGCAGTTGCGGTAAGTCGTCTACAGGTTAAGCAAAGCGTGGAAGAAGCGGATCGTTTAGCGACGCAGGTCAACAAGGTCGAAAGAAGCGAGCCGAATGGCTGAAGAGATTCGGGACCCTGCCGAGGACAGGACCAAGAAAGACGCAAGCGTGTGGAAGAAATAGCCACGAATTTCAGACGACAGCGTGTCCAGCAAGACGCGCGAAAAGCCATCAACTATCCGGAGCCGGACCGCGTAGGCCAGCACGACTGCTGAAATAATAATAATAATCTTTTTCGCCTGCTAGACGGCCTCGAGTGAAGACGTGTGTACTTCGAGTGGCAAAAAGTGTGCTAATTACAAAGGATTTACGTACTAGTGTCGAGGGTGTAGCCAGTGGCTGGATCCTGATACAGTCGTGATAACTTTGTGCTGATTTTTCCACCGAAGTTGATTTCTTTCGAAGCTAAACACGACATAGATCATACTGGATAAGCCGTCGGAAGGCGATCAGGTACGGCAAGATGATTGGTTCCATAACCAGCTGTCTGCTCTCAAGGCCCCGATGAATCGGCACAGCGCGCCGAATCGCCGTTGTCAACGGCAAGTTGTTCACCTTACACATCTCGGCCAGGATCACGCGCCGTCTGCTGTGGCAGGTCTGACTACTCCCCGCTCTCACCTCGTGCCTCTTCGCCGCTTCCCTGCCGCGCAGCTAGCAGACGGCGACGGCGAAAGTCATAGGTGTGGTGCAAAGTGCTTTAGAACCAAAACATCTTCAATACAATCAGCTGCTACCAAGGAAAGCCAGCGGAGAGAGGCCAGGCTAGCGGGTATGATGGAGAGGGCTCTCGAAAGTGGAGGTGCATCTCATATGGAGAACGATCCGTCAGAGCCGGCTGGTGAAACAGCGGCTTCAGTTGTAGAAGTTGGAGGCTGACTATTTCAACAAGAATGGACAAAGCCGTCATGGCTGCGGCCAGGAAAGTGGCCAAAGAGAAAGCCGCATCGGGTACACACGTTCGGCAAAGAGTCGCTAATTTGGAAGGGCTAGCTGATCCCGAGATTATTTTTCAATGTCCGGATGACCCGGTCGCATTGAAGACTGTCAGCCTACTGAAGATATATAATGAAATAAGACAATCTTTGCCGCATGCGCGTATCACAGCACAAAGAAAGCTAGCGATTAGTGCCAAAGAACCAAAACAGGTCGCAATTGCAAAAACGCTGAAAATGGTTTGCGGGGTATCAATATCTCATTGTGAGGATACGTCAGCGTTCTGGGGACGAATTTCCGGTGTTAATCCCCAGTTCACCAAAGAAGATTTACTTCAATGTTTAAAAGATCAGGGTGTTAGCCAAATAAAAAGGGAAACATTTGCTGTGGCCACACAGGACCGTGGAGGCAAAACAACGAAGGGCTGGAAAAACTCCGCAAGGGTACGACTAAGATTTGAAACCATGCCGGTCTCAGAGGTTACAATCGTCGACGAAATATTTAAAGTAACGTTATGTGCAGGGTTTCTTTTGCGATGTTTAAAATGCCATAGGTACGGACATAAGGCTACCGATTGTCAAAAACAAGGTTAACCCTTGTGCAGAAAGTGCGGCCGCTCTAGACACCAAATATGGGAATGCCATGATAAAGCCCGTTGTGTCAACTGTGGCGGTGCTCATGCTTCCAACAATTGCAATTGTGGTGTAAGAAGAATATATTCCGAAGCACAAAGAGTGAAGCTACACGAGAAAGTATTCACCCGTCTCCCCGTCAAAGATGATTTTCCTACAATGGTTCAAGTCGTAGAGCAGAATAATAATAATAATAATACCTCGACAGATGGGCAGAAGTCTTATGCTCATGCCGCACGACCTACAACAACTATGGGTCCTAGACGAATAATGCACAAAGATGGAGAAACCTTGTTTTGTCACCTCCCCCACCAAGATTTAGAAAGTGTCGACGAAAAGAAACAAGCATCGAACAAGCAACCGGAAGGACAGCAGCCGAAGTCGCAAGTAAGAACAGTTACAGGGTCTTCACATATTGTTAACGAAATCCTCCAGATATGGAAGATCTTTAAGCCTCTACTGTCTAAATGCCTAGGAGAGAACCAATACTTTAATAAAGGCTGTATTTTTTTTGAGACGGAGGTAGAAAAGGCCTTTATGATAGCCGTCTTAGATGGCTCCAAAGAAGTGCCCTTGGTTCATATGAAAAACTCGAATAACGACAAAAACCATACATAAATGACTTTACAACCATCCCATCTCGACGTAATCGTAACAGATGAAGACTCTAGACTGAACTCCCCATTATCCTAGACCCCTTACACCTGCACACACTGCGGTTGCGCCTTGAGAGCCTCACAGGGCCTGCGGGCGCACATGACCCGTCTACTCCCCTCGGCATCCCTACGCAATCAATATATAAGACCTTTTCAACCAGAACCGACTAACTCACCCAATACGCTCATACTTCTCCTATCGATTTCTCAACAGCCAACCCAGAGACACTAACCCAAACTTTAAAGCAGGCACGTCGAGATCTCAAAATTGACAGGGTCATACCCCCGGGGAGCGAGAGAAGCCTGTGCCGCAGCTTTCGCAGAGGCGTTGAATAATTTCAACTCAAAGCTGGATCTCCAATGCTGGAATAGCCTAATGTCGGCTCCATCTTTGATGCTGGCCTTACCCCATAAAAAAACATGAAGCCACACTAACCAGAATAATCAAAGACAGTGTGTCAGTGCTCGAACAAAAGACTCTGGAAAGCCTCCTGCAGACAGTTGAAAGGCCCCAATTAATTCAATTATATTTATTTCACTCAGATTGAGTATAATATACAGTTCAAGATGTTTCTTCATAAAACTCTTCACGCTTTCGGCGAGAGAAGTAGTGCAACGATGGTTTGTCCAGCGCTGTGCATTCCACTGCAGGGTACATGGCACACCTTTGCAGGCAGAACCGGCAGGTGCACAACTCGTACTCCTCGTGAAAGGCTGCGTTTGAACATACCAGGTAGTAGATAACCATGCACTATGTGCCTGGTGTATACGTGGCGACTGTCACATGCAGGACCAGACCAAATGTGTACGGCACGGCATTGAAAACGTCCAAACCACCGACCTCCCGTCTGGCCTGTTCGACTTTAGCTTCCCATTCAGAAATAAAACATTCGTATGGTACTGTACGTGGCATCTTCAGCCTTAGTCGGATTGTTTCAGTAGCCGGTGGACAGCCTGGCATGAGATACACAAAGCGGCTCCTTGCTCGAATAGGCAAGCAAAGCACTCGCTTCATATATAATGAAAAACACCTCTCAAGCTGGTTAAAATTCGCCAGTGTGAGGTGGTTCCACACCCTCTTTAGGCCATACATCAGCCCCGGAACAATCTTAAGCATGAAGAGCCTCACTGCTGACAAAACGGACAGTCTGCGGACATTGCCTGATTCCCCGTAAAGAAAAACAAGCGCCTTTTGTACTGTTTCGTTGATATGCGCTGTAAACGTCGTTCCCGTATAATGAACCCGAAGGCCAATTTACTGGAAAGAGTTAACAAACTCCAATGGTTGGCCGCAGCAACGTATAACATCTCTGGCAGCCAATCGACCTCCACGCCTGAATTTGATGGCTTTGGTCTTCCTGGTGTTTATCGCAAGTCCCTTCGAGACAAGGAAGGCCTCTATCATAGAGGTAATGCGCTTGATGGCACCTAGGTCGCGATGAGCGACCACGATATTATCTGCATACATCACCACCACGGCTTTTTGGTACTCCTGTCGGACGTAACCGACGAGGTCAGCAAGGAGAAGTATAAACGAGACGCAGCTCAGCGGGTCTCCTTGCGGAGTTCCCACATTTTGCTTAATCTCCAATACACCCTGCTCACCGTCTACCAACAAGGTGTCCTCCTCAAAGAAACTTGCTATTACACTCAGGAGCCACCCACTCCTGCTCGTTGGAAGGCTTCAACCAGCATATAGCGAGGGGCTTTGTCAAAGGCCTTGACGCAGTCAATAAAGACTGCATACAAATTACCTCTCGGTTGTGCCACAGCTCGCTCGATTTCTGACTGGAGAACGTGGATTGCATCACGGGTGCCTCGGCCCCTCCTAAAGCCGAATTTCTCCGGTGGAAGTGCCTCTTCAGCCACGTGCTCAATCTGCCGAATAACCAACTTACAGAAAATCTTCTTCAATGCGCGTTCTGACGCCACTCCACGGTAGAGATTTTTATCATGCTGGCCATCACCACGCCTACCTTTGAACAGAAGAGAAAGCCTGGCGACATGCCAGACTTAAGGCATCCGGCCCCTCTTTATAATTTCATTAAAGAAATCACAAAGAGTTTCTGCCAAGAGAGGGAATGACTGGATCCAATGCTCATAGCAGACTTGATCGGGCCCTGAGCTCTTTCTCTGCGGGAGTGACCGTAGGACCTGGCACACCTCCTCCACCCCGAAAGGCAGATTCATGTTGTGCTGTTCCAATGTAAGCGGATGCTGTACGACTGGGGATACGGCCGCAACGTCACGATTGAATAAAATATTAGTTAGGTGGCTCTTTGCCTGTCCTTCACTAAGCGGATTCCCCGCCCTACGAGGTCGCACGATGGAAGCTGAGGTCTCTCGTTCTGCACATTCGAGTAGCCGTCGTTCCTCTCGCCTCGCATCTTCTCTTTTATGATCATAGCAGAGTCTTATATAGGCCTTTCTACGCTCTCCAGCTGGTCACAGGTGGTATCGATGTCAGGGCTTACCTCAAGACCGCCCACCGCTCTGTCCAAAAGAGATAGAATAATCCGTATCATTGCAAACCAGCGCGGCGGATTAAGTCGGTCTCGCCAAATACCGGGAACATCGACAACGGCCAACACTGGTTGGTGTTTTCGGGCCGCTTCATCGAGAACATATTTTCCATCACCTGAAGCAGCACCCCGCCTTTATCATCGTTGGCACCACAATCGATTCTGGCATTGAAATCACCGCCGACGATAGTTAGCATGGTCAGGATTAACTCTGAAAGTCTAAAGCTTACCGTCTCAGCAACCTCCGCAGAATCGAATGTGGGTGGGAAATAAAATACAGCGACGTTTACCCTCCCAGAGGAGAGCACGACGCAGTATTCATCTTCCCTGACGCATTGCATCGGTGGTAAGCGTTTACGTAGGTAGATAGATAACCCGCCCACAGGTCTTCCCCGACCTCTCGCAGGTAAGACAGCCAGCTGGTAAAAACCCCGCATATCATTGATATGCAGTTCGTCCCGCTGGAAGCTCCGCATATCATTGATATGCAGTTCGTCCCGCTGAAATGTCTCCGTGTCAACCAACTTAAACATGTCATCACGTGCAAGATCCATTGCCCCCTTAAGTCCCTCACAATTCCAGAGAAGCACTCGTAGAGGTATGCTTGCCACTCGCTTGCAGTTGTAGAACTGGTCAGTCGCTTACGGGGGCTTGGACCGCCAGGCGCACTAAAACTCTCCTTAACCATCCTCTCGTAGCGTCCCCCACCCAGCGACGGAACAGGCTTCTCTTTGGGCAGAATTCATTTCTGCAACAGTTTGCGTAATCTTCGTCACGCACCACCACACAGAACACAGCATCACTACCATGTGTATGTAGCTTCCAAACTGCTTTCACAGTTATGCCCTTGCCAGTAAGCCACGCTTGCAGCCCGACCGCCGATGTCTTCTGTGCCAATCGTGCCACTCTCAAGGCGCAGATCTTCGCAGGTCGACTTCCAATCCGCCTATGTCATCTGTTGCACTACCGCGTGCATTTGATATTTTCTTTTGTTGTCTCGTCGCTAACGAACCACAACAAAACCATCGTCGTCTGCCTTCTCCTCCGGCCGTGGGTCTGCTGTCGGCGTTGTTGTTACCGCAGCTGGTGACGCCGCTGTACCACCACCCGTCGAGCCCGGTGGCGTAGTGGCTTAAGTCTGCGCCTGGCGACCGGAGGAGACACATAGATTCGCGGGTTCGAGCCTCACCGTTGCACATTTGTATTTATGGGGGTCCGTCTATAAAGCAATGTGAAAAACAGTTTCGTGGACGTTAAATTTTGGCTGAGGGTCCGCTCAAAAACATTTACCAACAACCGGGTTGTTCCATCTCAACAACACCGCCGTTAAAGTTGGCACTGTCATTACTCAACTCTGCAGACGCCAAGCTTCTCTTGACGCCTACGCGGTTGTTTTTGCTGGTCTCTCCAGCCAGCTCTCTCGTCTTTGGCTCGGTGACGTCACCACCTTCTCTGCTGTCTGCTAGCCTTGCTTTCTTGTTTTTCCGCGTTGTCCGCGTTCTGTCGCATTTCTCCACACTATTTGTTTTCACTTAGCGTGGAGTTCAAACCCCCTGTAAGCATAAGGGGTGCGGCAAACTGTTCCTGCGGGATTGCCTCGATTTTTGCAACCCGCTCTTGCAGTGCCGTGTGTGCTAACCACAGTTTCACAAAGTTCCACTGCAGTGCACTCAATCGGCCGCACAACGAACTGTGACTCGGTTCCTGGGTGTCACAGGCTCCACACGGAGCCGAGTGCGCATCCTCGGGGAACACGGGGTTTAGACAACCCCCGTGAAACACTTTTGAGCAGCCTTGACTGCACACCACTAGTTGTTCACCCGTCCTTAACGGGAGCGAACACTTCGAACAACCGAACATCATAATGCCCCAATTAATAGACTAGACGGCCCAACTGGAGACCGGCAGAGACTGGTGTCTATGGCTGAAAGAAAACTAGCCGAGGGCGATGTACGCTCTGCCGCTAGAGTCTTGCTGTCATCAGACACATTTGCACCACGTAATTCTCGCACAGAGCGTGAATTAAGAAACAAACACCCGCCACCACCGGCCGCCTGTCAGCAGCGCTTAGAAACCTTTGAACAACCTACAGTTGGATTCGGCGAGAGCGAAGCGTCGAAAATTCGGCGATCTTAAGGGCAATTCGCTCATTCCCTGTTGGAAGCGGAGCCGGACTGGATGGATTGCGACTACGTCATCTGCGCGATATGTTGGATCAAACTGTTCCTTCGTCAGAATGCCTGCTAAATGATCTAAGCATGTTCCTTGGCAGAGTGTTTCACGGCACATTACCTAAGTTTTGTCTACCAGTATTTGTGTTATCATGTACTGAGTTGTGTTATCATGTCGCACAAAAACACTGCTGTAGATAATTTTTCTTCAAAGACCAGTATTGTTTGGTGCAAATCTTACAGCTCTTAAGAGAAAAAAAAACAGCTCTATAAGGCTCATAGCTTGTGAACTACTTTGCCTAGGATTGCTGCAAAGATAGCAATAACGAGAAATACAAGGGCGATTTTGACAGCGATCCTGCCACATCAAGTTGAAGTGGCTGTTAGAGGCGGCGCAGAAGCACTGGTACATGCTGCACGCGCCCTTTTAGAGACTGAAGACCAAGTGAAGGTTCTGGTTAAGCTTGACTTCTGCAATGCATCTAATACGCTAAGAAGGAACAAGATACTGGATGCAGTGATGAAGAAAAGTCCAGAGGTTTTGCCTATGGCCTGGCAAAGTTACAGAGATCCTTCACTCTTAACCACTCTTAACAACTTCAACATTGCTTTCGGAATCAGACATTCAACAGGGTGACCCTGTTGAATCTCGGTATATCAGAGCTAGTATCAAATCTACAGAGCTCTTTCAACGTGTGATACCTAAATGACGCCACGCTTGCCGGCCCCGCGAGTATTATCGCGACCGATTTGAGAAGAATGCTGCAGTTTGAAGAAGCCGGGGGACTGACACTGAATGCTTCAAAATGTGAGATTAACGCTTTCGGGAGCTCGCTTCAGGAGAGTGAGGATGCAATCCAGAAGATTACAGAAATACTTCCTGACATCACGCGTGTAGAGCTAAACAACTTAGAAGTTTTGGGGGCCCCCGTAAAGCAATATGGAATTTCGCATGCACTCTCTAGGAAGAAAGAAGCCCTAACCAAAATTCGTCCACGACTGACACGCTTGCATTCTCAGGCTGTGCTGTGCATTTGGAGATATAGCCTGGGGTCTTCAAGATTTAACTACACACTGCGTACATATCCTGCTATAGTGTGCTCTGAAGAATTAACCGCGTATGATGACGTCAGCAGAGATATACATAGTGAAGTCCTAAACGTCAATTTGGAAGACAACACCTGTCAGAGAGCAAATCTTCCAATACGTGAAGGTGGTCTGATAATAAGAAGTGCTATTGACCTAGCTCCTGTCTGCTACGCTGCTTCACTGGTCTGATTTGGTCCGGTCGCATTCTCGTTAGTGGAGGAGGCAGTTCGGCCACAAATAAAACAAGAAACCAGTAAAGCACGAGACACTATTAGAACCATGCTGGACCCGGGCCCTTTGGAAGAATATCCCAGCCAATATAATCTCGATGAGCTCAAAAGCAAAAAAAAGAGAAGGGAGATCTTAGAGGGGCTTGTTTCCCGGAGAGACCGCGCCGTATTCTTAGCGGCACAAGATAACTTCAGTGGGGGTAGGCTTAAAGCCTTACCCTCGACTCAGCTCGGCACCGTGCTGGATCCCAACTCTTTCCGCATGATGTCAGCACTTAGAATCGGCGCTCCCGTCTGCGAGCCGTTTCAGTGCACACTGTATGGAGCGATGATAGATTCCAGTGGCCTACACCAACTGAGTTGCCCGAAGAGCGCCGGTAGATCGTCGAGACATGCTGAACTAAACAGTGTGATTGTAAGGTCTCTTAGGAAAGCCGGTATACCATCTACACTCGAACCGAGAGGTTTAGTGTCCGCTGGCGAAGAAAGACCTGATGGGGTGACTATTGCATTATGGTCATATGGGAAGTCCCTAGCTTGGGATGCAACGGTTTCGTGCACCACCGCGGCTTCCTATTTACACCACAGCTTAGTTGAGCCGGGGTGGGTGGCAAAGCACGCGGACGCCAGAAAACGGGTTAAATACGCTGGACTGGAAACAATATATACTTTTGTGCCTATTGCCATGGAGACGCTAGGACCAATCAGCAAGGAAACCGAAGCATTTCTCAAAGATTTAAGTAAGCGAATTCAGGAGGTCACAAGCGACCGAAGAGGGGGTCAATTCTTGAGGCAAGCGTTGTCTTTGGCCGTTTGCAGAGGGAACGCGGCATCTATTTTGGGCGCCATGGAGTGAAGTAATTATTTAAAGAATTTGAAATAATACGTTCAGACCTCACAACTGTAATATTGTGTAAATAATAATAATAATGGCCGGGCTCCTAGGCACACCGAAATAAATGCAATAATTCAAACAGCTCTACGGAGAGCGGGAATACCTAGCATGCTGGAACCCAGAATAGGACTTCATGGCGATAAAAGGCCTGACAGTGTCACCATTCCGCCGTGGAAAAAAGGCAAATGCCTGGTTTGGGTTGCGACAGTATCCTGCACGGCCGCACCGTCTTATGCTACAGCGCGACAGAGGCGGGATGGGTTGCCGAACACGCAGAAACAGCAAAGTGGCGTAAATACACAGAGTTAGAGCCTAGATTTAAATCGTGCCGATGGCAATCGACGCAATGGGCCCGGTCAGCAGAAGTACAAGGACATTTATAAGAGACTTAGGCTATCGAATACAAGCAAACACCGGGGGTATACGCAAAGACGAATTTCTGAGGCAGCTGCTTTCACTGGAACTTTGCAGAGGAAACGCCGCGTCGATGTTAGGTGCGAAGGGCTGAGAATACCTAGATAGTAACTATAAAATAACGAGGATACACATTCACACCTCACAATTGTTTTTGTTCTAACACAAATAAATAATAATAATAATATGAATCATTATTAATTATAATATAAATATAATATTAATTGTAACATTGTTTAACATGTAATAAATAAGGAAAGATAAAAAAATATATATATATATTGTAACGAAGTTACTGTGTACGCATCATAGCGCAATTCAAATAAGTTCTAACCGACCACGCCCAACGGCTACAGCGCCCGCGCCAGAATCTCAGCGTACACAACGTTCACCGAATGATACATGTCTCAACCGAACAAGACATGTCTCAACCAGCCGGCCGAGAACAGCCACAGCCTTTCGCGTCGAAACTCCAACGTCCTCCGCCGTCCAAACGATCATCGGCCGACATCGGGAGAGGGTCGACCTATGATCGGCAGTCCAAGTCAAACAGTCACTTAATCTGTATTCTTATACGAAACAAACACAAACCACTGTAAATTTCGACCGATTTGAGAGCGGGTTCTGACACTCTTCTGGGTGTCAGCACGCCGCGGTGTCTCGTGAGCCAATAAATATACCCGAGCAACATGGCTAAAACACCATCCGTTGCTCGGCTGTGCTTTGCATTAGACCCAATGCTACGTGTCGTCATTCGTCGTTCCTGAGTCCCTCGGGCTGAAGTAACCGTCCGGATGAGTCTACATCCCCAAGCTGACTTAGCGTAAC
This sequence comes from Dermanyssus gallinae, assembly GCA_003439945.1. Lineage (NCBI taxonomy): Eukaryota > Metazoa > Arthropoda > Arachnida > Mesostigmata > Dermanyssidae > Dermanyssus > Dermanyssus gallinae. Next base: position 40,145 of record QVRM01000790.1, read on the forward strand.
ACAACAACGTTACAATATATATAGAGAGAGATAATATTAATAATAATAATATTTTTTGTCGAAACAGGGTTTTATTATTATCATTATGTACATGTATCACAGCACTAATAGTGTCGTTGACCACTCAACATCATCTTGGCGTTGCCTCTCTAGAGCTCCAATGACACCAGGAACGCGGTTGATCTTGATTCGCTGTAGCCTCAAAGAGCTTCTTTGGGTAAGGGTGCTATTTATTTTCCTTTTTTAATAAATTCATTCAGTTCCATGCGTCGTAAAATCAGACAACTCAGTGGGTGTAGACAGTAGGTATATTAGCTTTTACTAAAATCATCTCGAGCGGCTCTAAAAACCGCTCTTTTGCTGCTGAGCTTCGCTATAGATTTGCATTACTGAGCATCTGTAATCGGTGGCTGAGTAGACACCCTCACAGTTAGCACAGTGGGCTTTCTTTTGGCATTGTCACACTAGATGTCCTGGTTTGCCGCATCTCCTACGTGTCGGATTAGCTTTTTTTTGTATTGCGGACAGCAGCCTTATGGCCAATTTTTGGCATGAAGGGCACTACCTGTAGGAGACCCTGCGGCTAGCGTAACTGCGAGCTTGATTATCGGCTCTAAACACTTACGGCAATGCAGGTCCATTAAATCAAAGCCGCACTCTTCCTGAATGCTTCCCCTTATTGTCCTTGTTGCCGACATTTAAACGACCGACTATTACACTCAGTGGTAACAGACATTTCTACCGTCGCTTCTTCTTTGGCCACTTTCTTCCTAGAGCAGCTTTTACTACCTTCTCGTCCCCTGTGTGGCGATGGTCTGCCACTCTCTATATCGTTTGAAGGTGACTTAGACTTGCCTGTTTCTGCAGAGTCGTGCGACATGCCCGTGTACGTCTCCATGTTCTCCTTTCCACTTCTGTGGTCGACGACATTCGCCGCATGCGCCATTAGTATTCTGAGCCTGCGCGCGCTCACTTCAGTTAGTTTTGCGTTAAAAGCGGCTTTCGCTGGTGGGGTTGCCTTCTTCTGGTAGGAGCGTGCTACCTAACCGGGCGTCTTTGTTCTCCCACGGCCTGCGCGTGCCGACCAGCGTCAATATCTGCGTCAACCTGCGTAATGACACTTTGATCCTTGATTTGCGCGTGTCAGGTAAGACATAGATGCCTATCCGCTGGGTGAGTTAAAGGCTTATCGACGCTCTTAGGATATCACCTTGTCATCGTTGGACTGATTCTCTTCAGATTAACCACTAGGAGGTCGAGTCGAATCGTTACCGCACTGCAACAACTTTCTGAGCGTGGACCAGAGACACCGCGAGGTTGGTACACTCGGATCGATAGCTCATAAGCGTCTTTTTTGCTCTAAAAAAATGGCAGTTTAACAGAGCGATTATTGATTCGTGCATCCACCTCCGTCGGCATGCAGCGGACATAAGAATATTATATGTTTCATGGCTAGGTCGGAAAAAAAGTTTGGTGGCTTGATGGTGAAACGAAAGAGAATTACTGAATGTTGTTGTACAGTGCAGTAACCAATGTCGGCCACGCGCAACTTTTGGCTACCAAACGCGTAGCGAGTGGCCCATTTGACTATTTCGCTGCGCTTAGTACAAGCTGCTTTTTTCTTATTAAATATATGTTACAACCATTTTCATTCTCCGTTTATAATTGCTCCTTTCTAGGGTTAGTTTTCGGCCGCCGTTCCATCTCTTCGCCGCCTCATCTTTTCAGCTCGCTGTCGTTCCAGTTCGTTCTTTCTTCTCATCATACCTTCCACCAATAGGATGCCCTGCTCTCATTTAGATTCGTCCTCCAGCATAGCGGAGACTAAGTCTGTCACCGTCATGTCTGGAGAAGTTATTGCTGGTGAGTTGCTGTCGTATGTATTCGAATGCTGGGCACCGGAAGATTGTATGAGTCACGTTATCATTCTAGCTTGTGTCGCACATGATGCATTTGGCTTCCGGAGCTTTGCCTATCCTACTTAGTACGAGCTGCTGTTGCTTCTGCTTCTGTTGTTGTTTTTGTTCTTGTTGCTACTAATGTAAGTGTTTTTTTCATATCAGCAGCAACCGATATCTATGGTGCTGTTGCTGTTTAATTGCTGTCTGATTGCACTGATCTTGCAGACTTAGGAATACCGCCACGATGGGACGACGTACGCGTTTGGATACACGACCGGTCCGCCCGGCCATCTGTTCCTCGGTAGAACTCACCGTAGAGGACACGTTGTACGTGAGCGACAGTGCAGGCGGCAGCGCCATGATAGCTGGAAGCAGTAGTGGCGCCAGATTCTGCCTTCTGTTCGTGTACTTTTCGATGTTTACGATATGCTTTCGGCTTTTGGTTTTCTATTCCACACCCACATCACGCTTCGCACGCCACGCTCTAGGATCACCGTGTCACGACAGTAGATCAAGCGTAGTATAGTAGCTTTATATAGTGACGTTTATTTTCAGTATTTATTGGCACTAGAAAGCTAACCTCCTTGAGACAGCTGGTTGGCCTATCTAATTTCGGCCTATATAAGCATGTGTATGTATATATATATATTTTTTTTTAAGAGAGAGAGGAGGAAATGCTACCTTACGCACCGTCAGACTGGAGGAGGGCAGACGGCCCCTTATCTCCATTCCGGTGTGTGGGATTCGGCGCGATTGTCCGCGCCCCTTACCACTAAAACCTGCCTCTCATAACGCCCTTGACACAGCCCAGATCTTCGTTTAATAGTACTATGGGCCGTGAGGGTGACATCCGGACTATCTAACCAGGTTCGCCTGCTCGTATGGCGAAGTCTGCTCTCCGGCTGGCGTACCTTGTGACGAAAAGGAATAATTTCCTCTCCTTGCGCTAATCCTGTCGTAACTCGCTCTTCTCTGCGTCCCGCATAGTTTCTTCTCTGTCAGCACTTCTCGCGCAACCGCTGTTCCAAGGGTCCATGCTGCTGGTTCCGAGCAAATTAAATCCATGAATTGGGCTAGCCTATCTCTCGGGAGCACAAGTGGGTGTTTAAGTCTCTGGGCACCCGTGGTCGCCCAGCTATCTCTCACCCTGTTGCTTGCCTTACGCTTAGCCTCTTCCCAGCACGGGCATTCTAGGAGAGTATGTGCCGCGTCATCTTTAACGCCCAGCGTGCAGAACATGCACGTGTCTGAAGGCGCCTTACCGATCCTGTATAAATAGGACTCGAAATCTCCGTAAGCGGTGACTATTTGCGTTAGGAAAAGTCCATGTTACCTCCGGGCCTATTCAGCCATTTCTCGATGTTCGGTATCAGATCGCGGACCTTGGCTCCCGCCTCGTTCTTCCTGAGGCTCTCCCATTCCGCCTGCCATCGCAGAAGTGTTACTTTCGTTTCCTCTTCCTTTGCTTCCTTTATCGCCCTATCTGGACCACGCTGCTACAGTCTTCGTATTTCATCTGCTTTGAGGTCCCAGGGCGGAGTCCCTGCCAGAACCAAAGTTGCCGCCGTACTCACGGTCCTGTAGGCCTGTGTGATGCGAAGAGCCGGTACCCGTTGGGCTCTTCCGAGTGAGCCTTTACGATGTATTTCTCCGCTCTTCTTTTTGAACTATACCGGTGCACCGTACAGGACGATAGATTCTGCCACTAACATGGCCAGCCTTCTCCTTGAGGCTCTGCTAGGTCCGTAGATATTTGGCAGGATTTTGGCGATATTGTTTGCCGCGTTGCTTGCCTTTTTAATTGCCTTCTTCAGGTGGGGCACTCCTGTGAGTCCCCGGTCTAGTTGGACGCCTAGGTATCTCATCTCCTTGCTGAATCTTATACTCGTTCCCTGCAGTCGTAGATTAATCTCTCTGCAGTGCTGTTTTCCTATGAGCAGCACTGCCTCTGACTTCTCAGGAGCTAGTTCCAGTCCAGCTCCCTCCATCCATCTTTCGACTGCCTTGAGCGATTTTTTAGCGGCTAGCTCTAATTCTTCTGATGTTCGGGCCTTGACCATGATTGCTAGGTCATCCGTGTAGGCCTGCAGGTGGACCCCTCATGGGAGTCCTGGCAGCCTTAGTACATCGTCATAGGCAATGTTCCATAGTAACGAGCCAATGATCGATCCCTGCGAAACTCCCACTGTCATCTGGAGTAAAACCCCAGCGCAGGAGATTACTCTATTCTGTAGGTAACTGGATGAGCTTTACCAAGTAGGGCGGGACGCCCTACTTGGTAAAGTTCATCATAGATCATTTTCGGACGACCAAACCATGAGAAATTCGTTTTTTAATTGGATTATTTTTATTGCCAACTTTTATGCGTGACATTCTTTTCGCAAAATCGGTTAGACTTTAACTGTATACGTCAACAAAGTAGCACGGTCCGTCAGGAAATGCAACATGGCCACTACCACCGGCAACATGACAATTTGCTTCCGAAGACTGGTTATGACAATTGAGATGCCCGGTCACATATTCGGTTGTGTCTGCAGCGTCGGAACTCTTGTGCGTGTTAGCTTCAGCCCCAACCTCGCAATAACACTTTGATCTTCTGGCACACATCTTTATCTGCAAAATGAGAAGATATTTTGAACAACACAGGTGAGCTTTACATGTGTACACATATACATAACGCATTAAATACAGAATATAACATATTATTACGTATGCACTATTACATAACTTACGACATACAGTATGTATTAAACTGTACGATGATAGTTAACGCTAGCCAGAGTATGCATCGTTCCTGTTAAGGTTGAGTCCTTAACGATGGAGCGTATTACATACAAGTGTAAGAAAAGCGTTCTGTCTCTTCTTAGACATATTTTCATTATTCGAGTACGAATTATTTTTCTTCAATTCAAATTGGCGTCAGGTTCTTGGGAATGCAGTAACATGTGCGTACGTGGGTGTTTTAGGTAAGCACAAAACCAAATACTGTATTTAAAAAACTGAATTTGCAATATATTTAATTAGCCTATAATTAAATGTGTGTATTTGAAGTTAATTATATAGGTTGCGTGCACAAAGCCCGCTGAATTTTTAATCTTGAATACAGTAATCACTAGGAGCCCAATGCATAATCCTGGAGTCTATGGACAACATTGCCTTAAGTTATACGTTCAAAAGCCATAATCTACCTATACCGGTATCTAGAAACTATCTAGTTTCACGGCAACGGTCCGGTGCAACTGTTAAATCAACATACTCAATATTTGTTACCACTCGCGGGTCTTTTCTATAACTAATGTCTTCTAACATATGCATTTTATCTAGGATTCATTGATATAAAGCTCGCCTGCGTCTTTTATGTCCGTTGCACCGCCTGTAAAGCGGCGCCTTGCGGGTAGTAGTGGAATATCTACCATTGATGTAAATTCGTTATAAATACGTAAAGGTGTCGATCCTGTCCTATCGTCTGCAAATAGAAGACATGTCTGTCGTAACTAAGATTAAACGAATCTTAATGGGACTTTATCCCAACCTGGTCAAACTTTCTCAGTCGACATCAGCCATGAGCACCAGGGGTTCACACACACAACTTCTCATCTTGTCTGCAGCTTCATGTAGCCAATCTCGTTTCTTAATATCAAATCTCGGTGCCATATATTAGAAAAAGCTCCCTCCAGATATGCGCGCAATTTCTTCTTTGACAATATTCAAATAAAATGCTTAACAGTGCTATTTAGGTACATTAGTCATATATCAGCCGAACACGATGATAGTCATAATAACAAAACTCGGAGTCTGGAAAGGCCTTGGGCGATTTCAATCGAAAACAAAATGGCCTTGGTCCTAACTGAGGTCGTGAATAGACTGTGTCCTAAAAGCCGGAAAATGCCCCCCGTCACTCGGTAATGAGGTCGCCGGTCCTTAATACGTAAAACAGGTAGACCTTTTGATAACAACCCCCATGCAACCCCACAAATCTTGACCCATTCTACACGTTAGATAGTGTCTCAATGAAACCAAATGCTCGATCTTCCATAGGCTAAAGCTTTTTTTTAAAAAACAGCCATACGCACGGCCATTTGGAGATGGCAAAGGCTCAATGGCTCAAGGCAGATTATTCCTATCAGCATTGTGAAAGCGTCAAGGAAAATTATTGGGCAAAGTCGTATATATGTGCGGTCAGGCTATGCGAGCGCTCATACGTCAAGGGAACAAACCGTTTATGTGATTAGACATAGCCACTGTCTTGTACCATTGACTGTAGGTGATTGGAGCAAACGCTGAATAAATATGTAAGCAATTGAAAATTAAAAAGTTGTTATATTGGAGCCGGTTTTACTGTTATGACAGTAGTAGGGCTAAACTATGTAGAAGACCAGTGGCAATCTGTTGGGGGCACCTCAGCCTGTGGCGCCCAGCTAACTGAGGCTCCCAAAACGGAAAACACCGAGCGAATTAGGAAAGGTGAAGTGCTTTGTACATATGTAGAAATATATGTTATGCGTTGTTAATATGGAACAGGTCGTTACACCAAGGTCGTTAAATCCGAATGTAAATGTACCGCCGAACTGCAGGCGCGCAAGAAACGATTTGACGAACTCTTGAAACAGCTTAAAAGTAACAACAATACAACGATGCGAGCAGCTGACCTACGCTTAATCCAACAGGTCAAGCAACATCAACAACAGCAGCAGCGGCGGGAGAACGGCCAACGTGCCCCATCAACATACACTACACGCCACGTCGTCTTGGCTTCAACGGCGATCCACGCAAGAATGTGAACACACCAAAGAACGAACGAGCGAGACACGACAAGAGGTGGAACATTGTTGGAAAGCGCGGACGGGTTGTGCACGTAACCACGGGCACCAACAAGATGACGGACTTGCAAGTCGTAAACGATCGTGACGTGCCCGAACGGCCAAGGTTAAAAGAAATATTCCTAATACGCATCGCACTCTCACACTCGAGCAATGAACTACAGCAATATGTCACTCGTATCGTAGGCGCCGACGGTGAAGGCAGCCGCTTTCTACCCTATCGTGGCCAGCTAAAACCATATAGAATATACAACGTAAGAGAAGGAGGGTCGGGCATAGGAGAAAAACGGAGCAGGCTAGACAAGTCCTTGCAGCACACTCCGATGTGACTGGACTCCCGATTAAATAAATCGCCAAGACTGAGAGGTCAGTCGATGTGCCTCTTATGGAACGTAGAGTCGTTGGCATCACTGTACGAGACGTCAGGAGAAAACGAATTTAGTGAGCCAGATATTATATTTTTAACAGAGACTCTTTTTAACCGACATGACACGCATTACATTTTCATAAGGCGTTCCACGGGCTATCGCTGAAATCACGGGGATATGGACGACCAAAATGGGGTGTGACAAGAGCAATTCGGGCATCAGAGTGGGCTCGCCAAGTTAAATGCACCGCCCGCCATGTCATTGTAGAACTTTGTGACTATTATTTAGTGTATATATATAGCCCACCCGACAAGAAGACTGTAGAGATAATACAAGATATTGGTGATTGTCTAAGTTATTGCAAAGACTCGCGTAAAAACGTTATAATAGCAGGAGACCTAAACGTCGTAAGAGATGACGCGCGACAAACGGGCTTTATGGTAGATATAAATGAAATTGGATTGAACATCGAGAACACCCTTACTGATCCAGCCTACATTTGCTGGAACGGCAACAGCGTAGTAGATGTTGTACTATCTACAAGCCGCCAGCCAGGAACAATAATACGCAATTTTAGGTCCATTGCCTCAGCACATCGCAAGCACTGCAAAATGACATTCGGCCTATTACGCCCCGAACCTCACAATACAATTAAAGATCAACAACAGCTTAGTCGAATACTGAACACAAACTCACTAGAACAGGCCCTTATGTCGATACAATATATATGTGATATCAACAACGCAGAGTATAATCTTAGATGGGCAATTTCCCAAGCAGCCAGGCCTAGAAAGGAAATGAAACCGCGGTCACACAAACCCTGGTTTGATCAAGAATGCAAGTACATGAAACATATTATATGTACACATAATGACATGAGCCAATTAGGTTTACAAGAGTTAGGTCTCCTAAAAAGAGTATTTAAGGCCATTAAGAAAGAAAAGAGGCTCAGATACGAAGAAAAACAGAGAATGCGTCTTATACAAGACAGCGTATACAGGCCGTGGCTTCTCCTCCCGACACGTCCGGCCACAGGTAATTCACTAATTAATGACATAGAATGGACGATACATTTCACAAATCTTCTCAGCGGTGGGACGACTCTCCCAATGAGAGACCCCGAATCTGAGTTCATCCCTTTTACAGAAGCCGAAGTAAGACCAGCAGTTACATCAAAGCAAAATAGCAGGTCAGCGGGGCCAGACCAAATCGTGTACGAGCACTTAAAGTGCAACATAAGTATGTTATGCTCCCCATTAACGAAACTTTACAATATGTGCCTACGCGAGAGTAAAATACCAGATGAGTGGAGAAAAGCTACTTACAACCTATATATAATGGCAAAGGAGATGCTACAGACCCAGAATCATACCGAGGCATCTCCCTAACAAGCGTGATGTATAAAGTGCTCACTTCGCTCATCGCCTCGAGGCTCTACGAGCGCACAATCGATGAACTCCCAACTGAACAACACGGATTTCTTCGAAAACGCTCAACTGCAAACGCTTTGAAGTTTGTGCTGGACCATGTAAAAAAACGGAAGGCTCAAGAGAAAATGACCTACGCAGCATTTGTTGACTTTAAAACCGCCTTTGACTGCGTACCCAGGGATCGCCTTTTGCAATCATTCACACCAGATACGCAATTACGGGCCCTATGTACAACCTCTTGCATGACATGTTAGCTTATAACCACATCTTTATTAAAAACGGCGACCATTACGACAGGGACCCAATCATACAGAGAACCGGTGTCGCCCAGGGAGACTCTAAGTCCGTTCCTATTCATCCTATACGTGGTAGGTCTGACGGAAATTCTACGAAAAGTAGAAGCACTGCATTCTATGCTGATGACCTGGTCGTTCTCGCAAAATCCCGAGACCACTTACAGTTTTACCTTAGCGAATCGGCAAAGTGGTGCAATGAAAATAGACTGACAATAAATATAAACAAGACAAAGGTCCTACGTTTCAGTCGCGGAGGAGCATATGCCACCGCAGATCGCTGTATAAAGATAAACGGCGCCCCTGTAGAGTTAGTAAGTTACTTCCCGTACTTGAAAGTGACGCTAACTTCAAGACTCCCGTTTGGAAGGCACATAGAAGAAAAACGGGCCAAAGCAACTGCAGCTATAATGCTTCTTGGAGAACTTCGTGACACTGACCTAAAAATTGCCGTCAACCTTTTTAGAATTAAAATTGCACCAATAGTTCGATATAGCTTACAAGTGATTGCGCCTCACCTTGAGCTAACAGACCTCAAAAACATCGACCGAGTTAAGAACTGCTTTATACAACGTGCACTTGGACTACCTAGGAATGCATTGGCGACATTAGCGTTAGCACTGTGTCAAGAGATAACCTTTACGGAGGACCTCATATCTGACGGAATACCATTCAGTGCAGATGCCTTGGGCCAATACCCAGTGTTTAGAGAAGAAAGGAATATTAATTTTGTAATACAGAACTATACAGAGGGACCGGCGTTCTCCACAGATAAGTGGAAAAAGGCTCTACAACAAATCGGACACTATTGTGTAGGATAACCTGGCATGGTTATCACTATTATATATATCTGAAAAGAGCGTGTTACGAAATTGACGAATGTGTGTGCAAATTTTGTGGAGAATGTAACATCAACCGCTACCACTTGACCCGATGCGCGTCAATCGACGCACAATCACTGCAGGAACGTGTGAAATACCTTCTTAGTTGTAACAGTGATTTATAAGACATGCAAATCACTTGTAACTAACAATGATATGGTGAATAAACTGAATTGATAATATGAAACAGCGGAAACTATATAAAAAATGCGCGGTAATTCGTCTACGATTTAGCTAATGTGATTACCGAAGTCAAGGTCAGGTGAAACGTTCATTCCAGAGCGCGGCGCCATTCACCGCTGATTGTAACACAGAGTGGACTTTTGAGAAAATTTTGAAGAATAGAGTAAGATGGCTTAGTGGCAAAGCCTTTGCCTTGGAGTCGGGAGACCTGGGTTCGAGACCCAGACCGGCCACTCTTGAAAAAAAAATTGCATGGCTTCCAATTTAGACAAGGTAACTGCCGGCCATGACATGAAAGAAAACCGTACACGAACATTAGCCTTACGAAAAAGGCTTAAAAAACTAAAAACAATTAGATAATCTATTGTATTTACATATTGGGTTTATCCATAAGTCCGTTCGGAAAGTTTGCATGCGCCGTACTGCGCAGTCCCGAGGTAGGACGAAAAAATGTTAGGAAAGGGCTGTTTGTTTTTATGGCGGTAAGAGCAGACCTGCGTCGTATTATACAGTAGAATTCGTGCATTTAAATTTAATTAAATGTGCATTTTCGTCATTAATGCTATTTTATTTCCGAAAGGAAAGCATGCAACCCAAGTCGTAACTAAGATATGCAAAGTGTGTGGCGGAGAGACAGTAACATATAAGATAGTTCAAAAGTGGTTCGCCCGTTTTAGGAACGGCGACTCCACCGTTAACGACCGAGACCGACCCAAACGGCCTTTGTTAGTGGACACGGCCGCATTAACAACAGTGGTCGAACGAAACCCATACCTCTCGCTGTGGCAGATCCTGGCTATTGTCAACGTACCATACACATCCGTTCAAAGGTATTTTAATGCCCGGGGATTCGTCAGCTAGTGTATGGGTGGCCGCACTCACTCAGCAATCGCCAACTGGAGAACCGTGTGCTAGTTTGCGATCAGCCTCCTAAAAAAGAACGAGGATCGCCCCTTTCTCTGCACCATGATGACAGGTGATGAGAAATGAATACTCTATAAGAACGTTGTCCGCAGAAGGGCGTGGCTTAAAAAGTAAGTAAGCCCTAAGCACCTGCCAAGCCCGGACGCCATATAAGAAAGTGGATTGTTAAGTGTTTGGTGGGATGCAAAAGGGGTAATCTTTTATGAGCTGTTTCAACCAAAAGAAACGATCAATACGATCAATACTGCCAACAACTGAACAATTTAAAGAGAGCAATTGACCAAAAGCGGCCGGAATTGGCGAAAAGACGTCCCCATCCATCTGGATGGGATATTTTGCCACATAATGCGTTATAGTCCTAACCTTGCTTCATCGGATTATGTCTGTTTGGGTCAATTCGAAATTCCCTTAGTGGCAAAGAATTCGATATTATATTCCATTACTTTGGAAAGCAGGACGCCACTTTCTGGACGACTGAATCACAAGCTGCCTAAACGTTGGTCTAAGGTAGTTAAAACCAAGGGGAAATACAGCATTCAATAAAAGCTTTTTGTTGTAACGACAGTGGTCTTCAAAAATTGGTGAAAAATTCGAACGAACTTACGGACTAACCTAAAAGATACTGGCGACAAAAATTGGTTTAATCTAAAAACAAAATATGTATATATATATATTATATATTACAAAAAGGAGTAGACACCACCCTAATAAGGCAATACAATAATGGAAATGTTTGGTTTGGCTGATATTTTT
>QVRM01000791.1:0-77348 GCA_003439945.1 Dermanyssus gallinae
TGAACATGACCTGGTTGGTGAACTCTGCCGCACACATGTGGGGCAACAGGCCTTACGATGTGCGCATCCAATCGGTCGAGAACTGGATCGTGAGTCTGGGCGCCAACGGCGAGGGATGGCACAACTACCATCACACGTTCCCGTACGACTACAAAGCGTCCGAGGTGCCGTACACGCTCAATATCTCAACGATGTTCATCGATGTGATGAAGTTCCTCGGTCAGGCTTACGATGCAGTGCAGTACGTGCCATGCCGATTGATACACGACGACGGCTTCTCTGCCGCACTGCTAAGCAGTATACATGTATATATATATATATATAATATATACATGCATATATTATATATTATATATATATATAAGATATATATATTATATAGATATATATATATATATATATATATATATATTTTTTTTTTTTAGAGAAACAAGATATAATTATCATTTGCTCCGGCTTATGATGAATAAATCAAATATTAGATATAGATTTTCAGAAGCAATGTCGAAAGCATCTGTCGTGTTGTTAATACAATTTGCTCATTATGAAACAGGTCAGCCAAAAGCATTATGCTGTCATTTTTCCAGAAAATCAATAACGTGACAATTTATTGAATGATCATTGTTCTTATATATACATACATACGTTAATAAAACGCTCTGCAAAAGTTCATAAAACGCAAGCCGAGAAACTGCTATTCGGCAAGCTCTACACTTCTATACGATACCGTCGGCCTGAAGCATGCAGATTAAGAAAGGGCAACTTGTGTGTGTTTCATCTTCTTCTTTTCAGCGGTTCCCGCAGAGACGGTAAAGGCGCGCATGCTGCGTACCGGAGCTGGGTCAACGGGCCACCATCACCCTGTCCAGGACGACGAAAAAGAATACTAGACATGAGACTCTCGGCTACATCGCCACCAGCTCTACGTTAAAATGTTGTTGAACATCAGTTAAATGAAAACACGGCAACAGATAATTGTGATAGAAATAAATATATATATAACTGCTAAGGCGTTTTTTAAAACAACACACGTTGTTTTCTTGATCTACGTAACATATCATCACTGTTTAAGATGAGAAAGGTGGCCTTCCGTTGGCGAGGTCAATAATCCCATCTTATGAAATGGCACTGTCATGGTAGTGTCCGAACCTATATGGTGAAAACCGGGAGGTATTATTAGGGAAACCGGGACGTATTACTATTATCGACACACGTGGCATGTGCAAAGCCGGCGAGACCGATGACGTGGATCTCACGCTTTTTGCATACAGGCCTCGTACCATTCGGTGGTACGAGGCAGACGACCCGATCACGACTAGACGTGCAGAGCAGTACGACGAGCTGATGATCAGCTTGAGGTAGAGTTTGGGCGCGGGTTCTAATTCTATGGAGGTCTTATTACGAGGGCGGAGTCAAATATGTCGGGAGAAAGGTAGCAACGCATGGACCGTCAGCAGCAGACTTAAGGTGGAAAGCCAAACTAGCGGCTCCCTGCAGACACTAAAGTCATGCCACAATTATCCATGTCATATTAGGTTTTGAGTGTTCTTTTTTTTTAAGGAGAATGGTTAAACAATCTTAGGTACTTTTGCTGAGACTAGAAAAGAAGAGGGTACCCACGTTCCATCAGGAGCAGCGGCGACGGCCACTCGGCCGGGGTCACCCACGGGTTTCCCCAACGTTCGACGTGTCTCGTACCCACACCTGCAAATCCTCGTCATTCAGACTCACGTGATCTTCTAGTACAATAGGCGGAAATCTTGCTCGCCTAAGCTTCTTAAGACTCGTTTTTACTTCAGCACCTATCTAGTTATAGCTACTTCTAGCTTCCACACAGAAGTCGCGCCACATATACAGTACACTAACGCCTTAAGGGTTCCTCTGGGGGGATGTGGGATATTTGCTCTTCTTTCATATTCCTCATTAGTTCATTTGTTCCTGAGTTTTGCAATTGCTGTGGCTCGAACTTGTTCCGGTACCTGGCACTTTAAGAGAGCATAGGTCGAGTCATCTGCGTTCCTTCCTGGCAGTAAGCGCGGCTCGCTTTGGGAGCTTTTCCATTTCGAAAGAAGTTGGTCTGAAAGTCCCCATTTAGTTTAGTTATGCATGATAAACTCGTATCTTTTCGCCTGGGTATTCAGTAGGCAGATAGGCCTGAATCCTCCGTTGTCTTTAAGTATGAGGACAACCTCAGCTTGTTTCCAGTTTCCAGGTATTGTTCTTCTTTTGATCGCTGTAGTGAACACCTGTGCAACCAGATCTGTATACTTCTTAAATAGTATTTTTACCGCCAGGGGCTGGATGCCGTCTAGCTCTGGAGCCTTTCCCGGCTTAAGTTCCGCCGCGGCCTTAAGTTCTTCTGCTACGTTATTGCTGGGGGCTTGTTTCATTCTCCCGTAGGTGCCTCTCGCCTGCTATATGGCTTCCTGTCGAAGCGAGCGTGTTACGGGAAGAGTTTGTTCAGAGCCTGGTTAGTTTGCTCGTTTGTAAGTACAACTCTGGGCTTTCGTGCGTTATGCCCTCTCACTATTTGTAGGGTTTTCCTCAAGAATCGTTTTCGATTTCCTTGAGAAAGTTGCACCAACTATTTGTGTTGTTCACAATAATTTTTCGCTGCATTGTGGCTCTACACTTTCGATAGTTTACCAACGCTTGAGCTTTACCCTCTGGGGTTGTCTGTGGCTTTTTTAGTCCACACTTTGCTCTGTTGCAGTCAGGCCTCTTTTGCGCAATGGCCTTGTTCTACCAGTATTTTGGCTGCAAGTTCACTCGCTTTTGGTGTATGGGCTTCGTTGCTGGAGCGCATACCATTATAAGACGTTTTTGGAGCCCCTCTGGGATTTGGGGTAGTCCCGCATCTGTGATTGCATTGCTAATTTCTGCTTTAAAAAAATCCTCATCGGAGACCCTATAGCGAGCTTTGTTGCTTGCGCGTGGCCTGGGTGGCCGCGCCTCTACCGTCAACTCTATGCAGTAGTGGTCACTGAGGCTTTATTTAGTGAGGACTTTCCAACCCGTTATTTTGCAGGCTAGTGTACCACATGTTGGCTACGTCTACCCACACGTATCCTGTTCCTTTTCGGGGAGATTTGCTGCTTGGTCTCCGTCTCCTGGGCGGCCAACTCAATTTCGCCACATCTTTTAGCATGTGGTTCCCTGGTTTACACAGACCTGCTACTTAAAATGTCGAGAAATCTTGGGGCTCCTGCGTCGAGCACGGGCTCTACACCCCGACCCCCTGATAGTTGCTAATGGTAGGGCGCTCTATGGCCAACATAGAGCAATATACAAGACACTGCTTATAGAAAATAAGCGCCTGTACGATGAGGAGGAGAAGTTTCGTTTGCTTGAGAGAACAGAGCGCAAACCTTATGTCTACAGTGTTCGCGGGCAGAACAAAATAATGCACAGCATGACAAAGGAGCAGTTGCGGCAGCACATTACTGTGTTTTTGCTTGATGCAAACGCCCCCGCGCCTAACCCAGCTTTTGAGCAACCCCTTACTCTGGAGCAGCACCACGTGAATTCACCGCTTACGGTGGAAGAAGTGATGCAGATCTTGCGCGGGTTACGGGAAGAGTAGTGGCCCTAATGGGATATATTATGAACATTGGGCTGAGTCGTCCGATGTTGTATCAGGGGAGCTGTGCATCTGTTTAATCAGACCCCAGAGCAATTCGGACTCAGGAATGGTCGAGGTACACAGAACGCGATATATGAACTCCAGTCGGAAGTTGAACGGGTGTTGGCTGTGCGCGGCGGTCACTTGTACGCCGTGTTTATCGATTGTGTCAAGGCCTTCTACAAAGCTCCCCGTCGCCTACTAGTCGATTCATTTCGACATGCTGGGGTGGGTGGTTCTTTCTCGACGAGTGAATTCAGCTTCTCTGCTGAAGACCGCCTTGAAGTAAACATAACGCGCGAGGATACCTTGCAGCTGAGTTAAAACGTAGGGACCCCTTAAAGGGACCTTCTTAGTTGCCTGGTCTTCTTGCTCATCGCAGACCTAGCCCGCTATGTGCGGCAGGAGTTTAGAAACGCCGTCGTCGTCATGTGTGCGGATGACATAGTTGTGGCTCACCGGGACCGCGGTGCTATTCGTCGAATTGTCGGAGACGTAGAAAGTTTCTTACCTTAAGGGTCTGCAAATAAATTCGCGGAAGACGAAAGCCATGAACTTTCGCCGTGGGTGTAGACTGGCTGCAGCAGACGTAATACCCTGTTGTGGCCAACCGCTAAAGTTTGTCAACTCTTTCTCGTCTTTGGGTCTGATACTACACTATACAGAACGACCTTTACCCAGCACATCGACGACAGGTGTCAAGCGGCTTTTGCCTCTATTCACACAGAGGTAAGAGACCCTCGACTACTGTCTCTGACTGCGGCCGTGCGTCGTTTTGAGCTTCAGGTTGTGCCAATGTTGAGCTACAGCCTTGGCAGGGTGTGGGGCCATCTTTTAGCGGCAAATTTTGCGCAGCTTGAATGTTGCTTCACAATTTGTATAAGGCGAGTGCTTTGCTTACCGCGGAGTGCGAGAAACCGCTTCGTGTACCTGCTAGCAAATTGCGGGCCGGCAGTGGAAATAATCAGAGTCAGGCTTTGGCTTATTACAGGACCACTTCAGCACTTTTTGTTGGAGTGGCTTGGAAAAGTGACCGGAGCCTCGGCAGAGGTGGCGCAGTTGGACGTGTACCTCGGCGGTTCTTGCACTTTTTCGCCCGGGGGGACGGTCGCTGAAATGTTCAAATTGTATATAATGACAACTGTATTGTAATTATGAACCAACTTGAAATGCAATGTTATCGCGAAATAAACAATATAATGATTAGCGTCTGCTGCCTGCTTGTCCGCATGTATTGCTGGTTTCCTTTCCGCCAGGATTCGGAGGTAGTTGGGGCATGCTGTAAATCTGGCACGGTGGCCCATATACGAAACACTTGGGGATTTCGGACTCGCAGTGCGGCGTCGCCGCACTTGTAGCATAAGTGGTTGTAGGTTTTATTGTTTCTGCATTTCCTGGTTGCGTGCCCTAAGTCGTGGCAGTTATGGCAAGTTGGCAGAATGATCCAGTTCTCAGGTCTGCTGTTGAAGCCACCTAACTTGAAGGGTTTCCTCGCTAGGAGCTGGTGTGTGCCCCTTGCTCTCGCAAAGTCACTAGACACTGCCAACTGCCCTTTTGAAAGGGTTAGCGTCGTGCAGGACAACCGTCATAGTGGGGCCAGTGACCGCTCTGATCTTGTCAAGCATCTCGCTAGCCGAGGTTCCTTCTTTCGCTCGGATACTCACTGACATCATTTCAGTCCGCGCGTTCCATGGGGCAGTGGTACCTACATTTGGCTGGGGCCTTCGCTGTTCCTCGTTCGTGAGGTCTGCCGAGCAGCCTAGCTGCCGGCAGCAGACCTCAGTGGCTCTTTGGAGTGATGTCCCAAACCTCCTGGAATATATAGAGGACCACTGATTTTGGGTTCGGGCTTGTCATGGCCCCTCCCAAGGGTCTTGCAGAGTATCTGCGGGAAACACTTGTGGGGAGAACTCCGGGCCTGTTATTTCGATCACCAGAGTACGCGGTTTTCTACTGGGGGACGCCGGTTTGTCCTCGCCTGATTCCATGTCGGTGTCAACTAAATCCAATTGTTCGTTGTATGTTAGAACCGCCACTCTTCCCGCCCAACGAGTGGACGCCGATTCAGCTAGCGGGAACTGGGTGGCGAGTTTTTGAGAACTGCCCGGTTCTTTTTTGAATCTCTTGTAATGAGCATTGCCCGCACGCTGCAATGCTGTCCTTCAAAAAGCGGGCGGCTTTGAATGTAGCTTTCGGCCAGTCTTGTCGAATAAGCTTGATAGCGTCCTTAAGCGACGGCAACGCTGCCAGTTGTTTCTCAATGCTTCTTCATTGCAAAAGCTTACTTATACTTGGCATTCTTGTATAAGGTAATTGTCAATGTATTTTCTAACACAGTATTCGCATGGGCGGAACGCCTAGGCGCCCTCCAGACTTGTTTTCTGGCTCATGATGAAGTCCAAGGAGAAGACCTCCTTCGCCCCAGTCGGTTGAGGTTATCTCATTCCGACGACAATGGTGCAGATTGCAATTGTATGATGGATTGTGTCGGGTTCTCTTAATGGGCACAACACGCATGTGTCCACTAATAGCTACTTGGCAACTACGTAACGCAGCACCGTCACTTTAGTACGAAAATGGTAGGCATTAAATTTGCTATTGCCTAAGCCTACCATTTTTGGTCGTAATGAAAAAATATTACAATTTTGCACATAAAAACGTTAACTTAAGGCATTACAACATATCGAATTCTTATGCCTTCCCTTAATCTGGCTATTGTTATTCACTATTAGCTAGCGAAGTGTCTTCCATTGTGCCGAAGTTTCCGCCGAATACGCCAGTATGATCGGCTCCTTCATGCGTTGGCTGGTTCTCCCGCAAACGTAGATTTTGTACAACTATGTAGAAGAAAAAGACAGAATAACTACTTTTATAAATTTCATTTTCTCTCCTAAACAAAGCGTTTCCTCCATCTCTTTTCATTAGGAAAAATGTTTGCCGAGTTCTACCAAACCTTTAAATAAGTACATATTGTTATTACTACTCTGTATATATATATATATATATATATATATATATATGTCGTCGGCATTACCTATAACTAGGAAAGGTATATCTAGAAACTAGCTTCCTTTCCCCTTCCAAGCAACGGGTTGAGTCGAGATCATCGAGTGTGTCCATCAATTATTTAGCGGACGCCCCAACGAGCGTGTTTGCTGCGTGGATATAGCTTCGTCGCAGGACTGTATGTTTTATTTATCAATATCTTGTGCCTCACTCGCTTGACCACCAGTCGTGTGCTCGAAATGCGAGACAAGCTATTGATCGTCACAGCATTTGTTGCTGAATAATTTGTTTTATTAACAAGGCAGTTCGCTCATTTTGCAAACGCCCTTTTCGTAACGAGTGGCCTATTATAAATACTACAAGGGAAAATTGTATATATATATATATATATATATATATATATATTCAAATACATGTATCCATAGTACATCTGCTAGAACAACAGTGACGATTATGATATGCTGGAGATATGAGATGCATGCTAAACAAGATTGTATGTCTTTTGCTCTGCGTGGTTGTCGTGGCGTTGACATTGCATAAAAGGTAGACTTTGTAAAATCGGGCTGGCCATAAACTCATGACTTCGAAGGTTCAAGGGCAGTTGTACCTGCACACGTCGCGTTGTCGTGCAGGATCGCGAAACGCCCGTGCTCGTGCTTACCTTATCGTGCCGTATTGTTTGAGAAGAGGAACACGAAGTGCGTCATAGCTCACCGGGTGTTCTCTGCTCGGGCCAAAACGCTGTCTTTCGGGTGTTCGCCGAATGTTGCACCAAAAAAGTGTCGCCTGCAATATCAAACACCGGAATTACTCGCAGCAGAGTATTAGTGAACGCCTAATAGAACGGAAGGACGGTAACAAGATTTGCAGTGACAACACTATCAGGCCACAAGAGCAAGTGGAGCATGCAGCATGGCTGAGGTGTCGGCATGTCTGATGACGGTCCAGGGCCTCCTATGGTTTCTCCACTCGACTAGCGCGGCCAGTGTCCCAGCGCTATCTTGTTCTCAGGTCATCACAGCTCTTCTGTTGTTTAGCAACGTGCAACCTGGCGCCGTCCGCAGTCTGACGAATCGCGAGATGCTTCGCATCGCTGCTACGGCCACTCCAGCGCAAGTCAAGATGCTGATTCTTCAACAGGAGGCTAGAAAGAAGGGCATCGCGCGGGAAAGACGCTACCAGGTCGGTCGTGCTGCTCATCGGACGCCTCGTTTCGAGCATGTTGATCATTTGTCTTCAAAATGTTTCCCTATTATTAATATTATTATCATTAGAATAAAGTTAGATTTATTGCCAATTCACGTATCTATACTACGCATCTGCTCGTACCAGTGGTTGCCGTGGACCAAACGGTTAGTTTGCCTCAATGAATTGATGACAACAACTAGATTGCGTTGCATATGACAGCACAGATTACCAGCACATTATCGAATCAGTCCACAATTTAAGAAATAACGCAGACATCTTCTCTAGAGACGTGATTACCAGGTCGGCCTTTCTGGCGGCCAAGCGGCGGCCTCGCTGTCGTGACTTGCACAGCAAAACCCTGCCAGAAAAAAAGTTGACGCACTATTACGGTTTTATGAAGGTCCCTAATAACGCCTACCGAGAAACCTGTCAGAAAAGGATGAACTAAAGTCGATCTTTCACCACGCATTCACGCGACTAATTTGATCGCTTGTTTGCTCAATGATCACTGCTTTGGCGCTCGTTTGCATTTGCAACGTATTTGCTAGTTCCACATGCTTAGGGTGATAATTAGGTCCTGCATGTATATACAAATGTTAAAAGGCTTAGCACATACCTACAATGAGGCCAACCGCGCTATTTTGATAAGTGTAGAACGTATTATACTTATTAGCTTCGTTAGAATTGCCATACAAACAAACAAACGTTTTTGGCTCTTTCTCTAGTAATCTAGATACTTATCCTTTTATCCTTCAATTATTATTGCGTCCACTTAACACGACGCTCTTGTTAACCTAATTTAACTTACCGACAATAACTCCAGTGAGTCAGATGTTTTCCTAACAAATTTAACTAGTTATTTAGACTATTGGTAAGTTCACATATCTACAAATAGTTAACTGATGTTGGGTGGTCAGAGGTTCATATAAATGGGGCTGCGCTGTCGGTTAGGTACGCTAAGTGCACGGCCTAAAAAGTGCCGAAAAGCAGAAGTTTTAGAAATTATTTTACGTGAACGTACTAACATGAAAACAAATTGATTTTCGTGTGGTGCATGTGACAGCCCGTCGATAAGGTCCGTTATGAGGAACGAGAAAATTTCTCTCTTATGATACGTGCGCCCGTTGTGTTTGACTGGCGACATTGTCTTGAGCATATCCCGATAGATCGCGTCAACGATGCTGTTGCGAACGAGCCCTATTTCAGGTGAGTATATGCGGTAGTATATGGATGTATATTTGACGCCTTACGGTTATTTTATGGAAGAGGAATACATGCTTTACGAGAGGTCATACTCATTAAACAACACCCCGCCCCCCCCCCCAAGCTTCACACTGACAGGTCGACTCTGCAGCATTTGACTACAAGCTGACGAGTGTAGTGAGTGCCTGAACCTGTCAAGGTCCCTCCCGGGTTAATTTGCCGGGATCACCGGCCGATATCCCTACCATGGCATATTTCTCCTTGACTTCACAAGACATTGCACGCGTCTGGCGTACTTCTTCCTCTACTTCTAAATGTTCTTCCTTTGCATGTGATTATTACGTCTACGCGGACCGCTCTGGTGCAGCTACTTAATGTCCTACTTGTTTTTATGGGGGTTGGATGGTATGCACCATCTCTTTTTTATTGAGACATCTGTGCTTCTCATATTTTTCCGATCTTGGTCGATTATTAGTCCACTCCGGCATCCACCTTGCCTAAATTGGAAACCATGAAAACCAATTAAAGAGTGGCCGGTCTGGGTCCAACCCAGGCCTCCCGAATGCAAGGCAAAGGCTTTTGCCACTAAGCCATCTTGCTCGGCTGCTACTTCTCTAGAACTACTTTTTCTTCTGAGATTGCCTGTGCCATTGTCGAGCATAGCTTCTATCATTCACTCTTAACAAACACCGGAAAAGTCTCTGTCACTTCCTGTAAATATTTCACCTTAGTTCCGCGAAAGACGGGCATTCAGAGAGCGTTTAGTTCGCGTCATCTTCCAGCACTAACTGGCACGTTACACATGTCGACTATGAAGGTCTTTCCGATTCTTGGCAAGTATTGCTAAAATTGCCCGTGTCTGGTTAATGGAACTGTGTTACGCAATACGTCAGTCTTCTAGCCAGCCTTTTTAGCCAGCGTTGTTTAAACGGTATGATAGATCTATCCAATTGGTCTTGCCACTTTGTCGTTACGTGATTCTTCTAAGATTTCTAACATCTATTCTAAGATCGATTTCTTTCTAAGAGGAATTTCCCTACAAAATCATCGTTCCCTAAGTTTTCACCTGTCACGGCATGCTTCCCGTCAGGACTAGTGCGACGTCAGTGATTGTTTCTGTGTAATTCCTGACTACAATTTTATTAGCCTAGGTTAGATATGGTCTAGGCCTGGCGCCTTCTCCTCTCTAATGGGATCCTTTCCTTCTGCAACAATTTATTTTATGACCACTATTATACTTAATATGTTTTTGTTTTTGTTTTATTAACACCCAAACTGGGTAAATGTGTTTATGTTACATCAAAATGTTTCGAGACGCCAACAATCTAGCGTTTTGCTAGTTCTGCTATAGACCTAACCGCCGGGCATACCGCGGCGTGGTATCGATCACATTTGCTCCAGCATTGTTTGCATTGACATTCATCCTGTGGTTCATGAAAACCCTCCACGTTGCACAGAACGTGATGAAATCCGTGAGCTGCAAAGGCCGTCGTTAGATGTCGATCAATTACACCGCTACCCCGCCATTCAGTGCTCGTCATTGCTGCTGTTCCATAAATACCTATGTCCACTTCCCTAATTTTAGTTTCCCAGTTTCGCATATAAACTTCAAAGGCGCACGTTTTCTTCAGATTAAATCGTTTTTGTAGTTCTTCCGTCAGTAGCGGGCCACCCTCCAAGACGTGAACAATTCTATTCCTGCAAGTATTCGAAAGCGCAAAAACCCTCTTTAAAAAGAAAAACCTCACCCCATCAATTAAACGCAATTCGCCTACTCCCAACTTATCCCATATTAGTGGAATGCCGTATGTGGCTATGGGTGCTATCTGTATCTCGAAAAGAGCAATTGCTGCATGAACTGAAAGCATATGTGGCCATTTAATTGCCACAGCTACGATGGTGGCCTTCCTGACCCTCTCCTGGATGTGTAATCGAAAACTGCTGCCGCTTGTTGACAAGGTCATGCCTAGGTATGTAAATTTGTTTACAAATTTAATTTCTGTTTCCCTGACTTGGATCACGTCACCCCTGGCCATACGGCCGCCCCTTCGGAATTTCATAGCTACTGTCTTTCCCCAGTTAACCTTCAAGCCCTTCTCATCCATGAATGTAACTAGTCGATTCATGGCTTGTTTCACCCTGAAAAGACTGCCACCAAAGATGACCACATCATCAGCGTACAGTAAGATTCTGGCCCACTCTTGGGTCCAGCCCGCCCTTATCCACTCTGGTAGTCCACCCAAAAATACGGAAAACAGCAATGGGCTCAGTCCATCGCCTTGTGCGACGCCTGTGGTTTGAGCCACTTCTCCCGCAATACCGACCCCGTTATCAATCTGCACCGTGTTCTGCTTTAACATATTAATAAGTAACCTCAGAACTGCTGCCGGCACTCCCGATTTTGCCAGCTCTTCAACTATTTTATCCCTTGGTGCTATGTCAAACGCTGCCTTTAAATCTACAAACACCGCATATATACAACTTCTTGGCCTAGACAGCGTTTCCCAGATTGCTCCTAGCAGCTCCCGAATTGCTGAGTAAGTTGATTTTCCCTTCCTAAATCCATGCTGCTCCTCCGGTATTACCCCCCGCTCCTCCAAGAATGACCCCAGTCTTCTAGCTATTATTCCCGAGAATATTTTATACGGACAGCTTTTTATTGCTATTCCCCTCCAAGCTTCTGGTTCAGTTTCTACTCCCTTTCCTTTTAGAATGACTATTAAAGTCGCTTTCCTCCAGGCCTCTGGAATTTCCCCCTTGTTTAAACATTAATTGAATAAGGCTTGCCAGCAAGGTGCGAGAATTAGGGTATCTTTCATGTGTTCATTTCTTATCAAGTCTTTCCCGTGCGCTTTGCCCCGTGGTGCTCTGTCTATTGCTTCTATCACTTCCCTAATTGAGATTTCTCTCCCTATCCAAACCCTCGCTTCTTCCGTTGTCTGATCCCACGGGCCTTCGTATTCTAGCGGCGCTTTCGGAGTTGTGTCCGCCCCAGCCAATATTCGCCTAAAATGTTCGACTAACCTACCCGTCTCTACGGAACACTGTCTTCTCCCCTTTCGTTTCAGCCATGTATGTGGACGTTCGTCAGCCTCCCTTATTGCTACCCACTCTATTTTTTCCCAGTGCTTCTTCTTCTTCTCCTTATACGCTTTCTTAACCAGCCGTTTAACCAACGCTGCCAACGGCCTCATTAACGGAACGGTCTTTACATATTCTCGCGTCAGCTTACTAGCTTGCTTGGCTGCCCTGCACCTTTCATTAAACCAGGGTCTTCCGCTTCTCTCCTGTGGCGGCAGCATCGCAGACCTCAATAAGCCTACTAGACTGCGTTCATAGGAATCTACCTGGATTACCCCTGGCACCGGAAGTACCCCGCTAAGCCCTTGTAAAAGGACGTTGCCGCTAAGCTTTCTCCCTGATCCTTCCCTCTTCCCTCGTTCTTGAACACTGCTTCTAATTTTTACCCGGATACCCATAGGTATATGTTTTCTGAGTCCCGCACCTTCCTGTAAAGGATTGTCGTCCCCTGTAAATTGTATGTCCTTTCTGTCTTTATCGGTTGCAAATATATCAATAACTGATGTCCCGGAGTGGCATTCATATGTGCACACATCTGCCCTGTTAACTACCCAACAGCCGGTCTCCTCCAGTACGTCTAGCAAAGCCACCGTTCGTTCCGAGTCAATCCTGTCTAATCTCGCGTTAAAATCCCCTCCTATGATCATCGGAGCCTTTCGCGGTAGCGCTTCTATCCCCAGCAAGAGGCGCTCGACCATCGTCTCTGTGGACTCCGTCCCCGTCGGTTGTACATAGGTAGCCACTAGTTCTAGTTTAGGTGACATGACTGCGATTAGATTTTCTGCTACTATCCCCACGCTCATTTCTCCTACCGTCGGTCTAACGAAAATCGATACCCCCCCGCTCGGCCTACCCGGACCCTTTTTACACGATGCCAGCGCATGGTATCCATAGAATCCCCGAATATCAAACTGCTCTCGTGCCCAGGTCTCCGTCAGAATTAGAACGTCTACCCCTTTGTACGCATCGTCCCCGAGCAAATCTAACACCCCCCTCCCCTCGCAATTCCACATCACTATCTGAATACCTGCATTCACTACGTCTCCGAACTTATTATTATCTTGCTGTATCTGCTGGTTCTCGCACGCGTGCGGCCTGCTCACTGTTGTCTTCAGAAGTCAGGTCGGTTTGGGACGTGATGAAGATGACATTACATGATCCGCGCTTCTGTTCGCCCGTGTAGGTTGGGTGCTATCAGCGTTAATGGTCGTGGATTGTTGCAGCATAGGTGAGGGAGCTAACGGGGCGCCCATCAGTCCTCCCAGAATGCTCGGAATAGCTTCCTGAATGGCCCTTGCCACCGTCTGCACGATGATATCCGTTAACCTCGGCATAATCGTCGCAATCACCTGTTGCACTATATCCTCCACTCTTGGTAGCGGCACTTGCTGGTCACTCAGTTTATGTCCGGTCATTTTAAGTGGGGCACTTGTTGCTGCTGGGTCCCGTTCTGGTTCAAGTCGTTGAGGTTTGGGCGCTGCCTCGTTTATCTTGATTCCATTTCTTACTACGGAAGACCAAGTGCGCCTTGAGAAGTTGTCAGAGGCCTGTATGTGGCCCACAGGCGTGCAGAGTGGTACCAGCGGGGCATCTGAGCGCTTCATGATGCTGTTTTGGGACGATTTTAGTAACAGTTCCATACGCTTCAGCCTATGTGGACATGAGCCCCAAGTGGCTTCATGTTCACCAAAGCACAGACTGCATCGAGCCTTGGCCTTGCAATCCTTCCTCAAGTGCTCCGTAGAACCACACCTTCTGCATCTCGGTGTAGAGAGTTTGCAGTTTGCTGCAAAGTGATCCATGCTATAACACTTAAAGCATTGCATGGGCTCTCGATATAAGACAACGCCGTGCCGTTTCAACCCTAACCGAACCTCTGCTGGAAAATCTCCACCCGCGAAGGTCAGAATAACTTGCTCAGTGGTCGATACAATATTTGTCTTCGCGTCTTTAGTTTTCACCCTTATCGCTTCGGAAACCCCAAAAGGCTTCAGAGCAGCCGATATTGTAGCCTCCGATATTGATGGATGCACACCAGATATTTTTCCCTTTACTGTGGATCGCCCTCCACTGATTCTCGCCGACACCTTTATGTTGGCTAACTCCTGCAGCGACAGTAGCGTAGCTCTATCCTCTTCGGCCTCAACAACAATTAGAAGTTCCCCACTCCTTGTGAAACGGGGTTCTTCCATCTTTCCTTTGATGTGTTTAGCGATAAAGTCGCATACATCATTAAAATGGAGCTCCAGGGAATTGTCTTCCGACGAAAATATTACTGCTTCGTGCTTTGCCACGACAACTTTCGGCGCACGAGATCGCCTGGACCGGGTCACCGTTGTAAACCCCGCTTCGTCCGGTATCTCTTCACCGTCTTGGACGCCACCGGTTGTCTCGCTAGTGGTTTCAACAAAAGCCTGCGAAACGCGCATATCCTTGCTGCGGGAGTCTTTCACAGGACTCAATATGTAATAATAATACGACTTAATATGTTTTTAGATAGGTCTAGGCCTGATGAACTAGACGGTCCCGTCTCATTTATTGTTTTATTTAACTTTATCTGAGTACCTTTCTACCCCGACGCCTGAGCCCGCAAGCGCTCTGTTCGGTCGGCCTACTTGTGCTCTCCCTGATCGTAAGTCTGTATCGGTATTCAATATATACGTGGCTACTTAGAATCTCCAGATTGTCAAGCACCTTCCACTCTGTGATCTGCTTTAAAACTGCTAATGCACAGGCTCGTGGGTTGTCATATGCTTCATCTATTCTCTTGTGTTCTGATTTTAGCGTGCGCCACCATGCTCCTGTTAAGTTTAACTGATGGATTTTTATCATTTATTTATTGCACCATATGTTAGGTATATATATATATAACACATGTAATAAAACATGTTTATAAAGAAGCAATAAAATATCATCGAGCTAACTGCGTAAGAGAAATAGCTCTCTGACAGGTGCCGAGATGGTAGATAGGGCACGGTTGGTTACATAAACGGCACAAACAGCCGACGTCAGGACGTGGAAGCCTCTTCGATGGCAATGTTTATGGTGAAATCCATGAGGTGAATAGCGGGTTATGGAAGGTTAAAAACTGAATAACAGCAGGGGTTTCTGGGAGACGGAATCTAGTAACTAGATATTTTACAAGCAGTTGAGTAGAAATCATAAGGTAAACTAGACGGTAACTGAAGGATTTTGATCCCAGTAGTCATTATGCAGGCTACAAGTGCTTCGACGGCCACAGCTACATTGTTTGGCCGAGGTTTCCTCGACCCATCATATTGCAGACCACGACTTTTTTTAAATTTCAGCAGACCAGGATTTTTTAAAAATCAATTTTGACATAGATTTACCCCTCGTCTTAACTGTATTTAGGCAGAAGGTTGCTGCGCCGCTTAACATCCCAGTTACCAAAATCGAAACGCCCGTTTGCTAGCGGTTGTATTTCGCAAGCAATCAGTTATCTTGCACGTTTCTTTAGGATCTTCCCACTTTAGAACCTATTACAAGCTTCGGAGCGTTTCATGTCAATCAGTTGGTATACTATTGTTTGTTTGTTCCCCAGTTTGTTCAGGCCTTGCTTGGTAATCTGTCTCTGTTTTTAGCGGTTGCACTTCGGTCAGCTTTTGCCCTTAGCAGTCTTCTTTTTCCAAATTTTTGAAAGGCCGATATGTAAGCTTTCAGCTCCTCAATCCATACTTCAACGCCATTGCGAATGCTCTGATTGTTGGTCTTATGAACAAAGTCGGATATCTTGTCTGCTATCCTAGCAATCCTTTCAATACGACGCGCCTTTCGTTTGGTGATTTGCGTGTCTTCTTCTTTTTTATTTTCCATTACAGCAAATGCTCCAACCACGTGTTTTTTATCGGTCGCAGTTTCCATTACTTGGGTGTGAAGTTTGCTCAATTAGCTTGGCTGCTCTTAAGGTTCTTCCTCGGCTCTGGCTGCCCATGGACGAGGTACTTCTCATCGAAGAGTACCCCCCCCCCCCCCGCCTCCCGGAGTACAGTACAGACCGTCGCCTTCCTCCGACGGCCCGCAACTTGCCCTCCCAGTCAGCACTGTTTATTTTTCAGCCATAAGTTTGTGATAGAATTAATCGAATAATCAATGTCTTACTACGACGCCTGTTAAGACAGAATGGCACTTGGTGTCCCTCAAGATGTCGTTCTATGGTGTCGGTTTTTCTGTACTTCTGGTTTGTACTGTAGTTACTACTAATGGGCTTTAATGTAATTTTCGTATGGTTGTACTCTCGTACAACTTCTAAATTATGTGATAACGCATATAAAAATATTCACTATAACAAAACAAAAAACAATATATATATATATATATATATATATATATATATATATATATATATATATATATATTATTATATATATATATATATATATTAACACACGTAACGTGCCCTAAACATTTAGTTTCCTAGCATTCATTTTCGGTCCATCTACTTAAGGGCAATTGGCGTCTGATGGTCGTGACGCCAACAAATACTTATTTATTAACCGTGTAACTCTTAGCATCTAAGCACGCGCTATATTACTGCGTTGGACAGTTGCTTATTTGCAACATAAACAGATGAAGCCCCAAGTAAGCAAATATCCTATTGACCTTTAACGGCTTGACCCAGTTCACCGAGTAAGATAGCTTACTGTAATAACCATTGCGTGGTATTTAAAACAGCAGGGTGACAAGTTTAGTCAAACTGCAATTCCTCAAGACCAAAACCAGCAAACGACACAAAACACAAGGACCGTAGATGTTTAAACAAGAAATGACTGTAAGGTTTACATAAACGTTAAAGCATACAGTACGATAATAAATGAACCGAATATATATATATATATATATATATATATATATATATATATATATATCAGATTAATAGTGCTTTGTATAAGGGAACAACTTCCCAGATTAAATTAGTGTTTCATTTTTCTGAGTGGGTTTACCTGATGTCGTTGTATACTATGCAGACGCTGTATGAGTGTATCAATTCATTTGCGCGTATGTGTGAGAGCGTGTTGCCTTACTTATTGTTCCGCATTGCAACAAACTATATATATATACATATATATATATATATATATATATATATATATATATATATATATATATATATATATTTATATATATATATATATATATATATATATATTTATATATATATATATATATATATATATATATATATATTCAAAACATGTTTGAGTAGATTGTGTTTAAGATTACATTGCTCGACTTTAACTGCGGGAATACGAAGTCAAACTTGCTTGTTCCGTTTGTTCGGCTTTTAGGAAGATTGCCACAAGTCCGGCAAGTCTTGAGGAGCTCTCTGCCGAAACACTGCGGCTGTCAGATGGCAACGTCGCTACCAACACAACCCTTGAATTCCTCAAGCACACTCCTTTCAAAGCCGTTGTCGACATGATCAGAAAAATCAACAAGACCTTGACAACGATCGATCTTGCTGACGTACGATTCTACGCACTTATCCTAGTAGACGAAATTGTTGTTCGCATCTAACTATCTTGTTATTACTCTAATGTCCAAAGTATCATTCTGTGCAGATTACTCTCTATGTTATAGTATACATTGATTCTGGTTTTTCTACAACGATTTTTTTTCGATATTGTCAGTGAACTAAGTTCAGCGTTCACGTATTCCTGCAAATGCTTTCCTGCAGATATTAAACTGGTACCACGCATACAGTCTGCCCGAATCTGTCCGTCGGCAGCCGGTTTTCCTGATCTCACGCTTCGTTCTAGACAGGTACGAATACTTTAATGTGGCACAGAAAAGAAAAAAGAGGACCAAGGCAGGACCATTATCATGAAGGAAGAAAACGAATGATCCGAAATGATAAAATATGGTATGCGTTAAGTAAGTTTTTACTAGCCAATGTTTTGTTTTCGTTACATTAGAGATGTAGATCTTGTTCTAATAATATTACTGGTGTTTCTTTTCTGCCGTACGGTGGCTATATTTATTGCGAATGAACGGTCACGTAATTATATATATATATATATATATATATATATATATATTTACGCCAAACGTTGCGGTCTGATACAACTCGGCGAGAAAATCATTTTTCCAATGGAACGAGGGAGCGGAAATATCTTCTTTTGGTCCCAATGTGAAATTACCAAAAGATATTGTATAAAGATTTTATCCTGACATATCTTCACTCCGTGGCAATGCTTTGCTTAAAATTGTGCGATACGTTTCTCCATTTAACATGTCGGGAAGTATATAGGGAGGAGCTCTCATGTGAATAGTCACCATGCCAACCCAAACGTTTACGGAAAAGCTAATCTGGTGTGCATGCGTGCGGGTCAGGTGCGAGTTTTCCCTGGTGCATCAAAGAGAATTATGTGCACTAAACACACCCCCTTGAGTTAACGAAGCCCTCGTGCGTAAAGTGCACGAGTGCCAAGAACTTCACATTTTTCCGTACTGCAGAAACCAGCGAGAGTCATAAGTACATGACTAGTAATCCATGGGCCTCAAAGCTATGAAACCTGGAGCGCTTGGAAGAGCGTGCGGCCAAGCCCCCGCGCCACCAGCAGACACTGCTCACAGGCGGATTGTTGCAGTGTCATTATGAGCCGAGTTGATTAAATGGCCAAACTGCTTTCCGAACAGATGTCATCACCCAGTCCTCCTGAAAACACGCAATATCCTGTGTTGTATTATATTTTTCCTCATGAGGTCGCTTTTGAGGCCTTCAACATTGGCCTCGTTTTGAAGTGACCCTATTCAGCCTTGCACCTGCGATGCCACTAGCGTCGCTGAACGACTCAAGATGACAAGGTCGGGAAGGCCTAGTTCTCCATTTGATACCAATGTCTTCGAGTTTTGGCTGGAGCTATGGCTGCGTCGTTGAGTTCGCGCATGCTATCAGCCCAGTAACCCTTTTTTCCAATAGGTGAGTTAACCTGGCGGCTGCAATAGAGAAAGAACGGGGCAAAATGAACCCGCCGTACGAGCTAACCAAGTTTAATCTATTGCACGCACGTTTTACCTAACCAAGTCATTTATCCAGGACAGCAGGAACTCACTGGAGGAATATTAGCATTTCCAACCACTCCAAATCTCAAAGAGTGCTTTTGTTTTAGACCAGACAAGAGCTCCTGGAATTTCGTAGCCGCAGTCTCTGTCCACGTCAAGTTTTCAGCCAGAAACAAAGCTTTGCACTTAGTCGTGTTTAGTTTCAATTTGCCGGTAGGCTCAAATGCGCGAAGCGTGCGAATATATTTGGTACGTTATCAGTGAACCGCCGAGGACTCTATCGTCTAGGTAGCGCACATTCAGTGCGCACCTTAACGGTACGGCCAAGTAATTAACCGTGAGGCGGAAAAAAGCTGCCTGGGCGTAGCTGGGGACAGCTGTTAGACGTCAGAACATCTAAGAAGTTCTGACGCTACACTCGATTTGTAGTGCCTTCACACCTGCACCATGCTGAAGGCGTTCCTAAAAGCCAACCTCATTAAAACTGTATAAAATCAAGCAAATGCCCGACTGCGCCGCGGTTTATAACCCGCGTTTTCCACAAACCCTATCTGATGTTCGTCAGTCTCCTTCAATGAGGAACCCGGTTGTCGCAAACACTGATTTTAAAGTCAGTTGTCGGATGCACAATGAACAAGCTATACGTTTTGTTTCGATTTTCCGCTGGCCAGAAGCTTTGCTCGGAACTCGAGAGACCTCCCTCGGCACGGCTATATATGTTGCTATGGTGTAAAGCGCCCACCACATCGGCTTGTACTTCAGCAAGGTCGGCGCCCGCTCCTAACGGCTCCTTCTCTGATGGTCACTACATACAGTTTACCAGTAGGTTCGAAAGGCCACGTCAGGTTCAGTGGTGCCGGCTGGTGCATGCCGTGCAGCATTGTCCTTTGGCAGATAGTTCTAATTGGTGAAGACACCGTGGCAAGAACCTTTCTCCAGAAAACGGCTTGTATTGAGTGTATAGGGGAGGTCTCTCATATCTTAGGGCATATCAGGGAGTGGTCGTAATCGACACCTGGAACTTGTCAGGATCTGGAGCTAAGCGAGATCAGTTCGAGAACAGTCTACTGGCGATAACTGCGGCTCTAAAGCAGATAAGTTATTTGACTGTTGAGCAGCCATGCTCTAACAGGGAACTGTTATTAGATTATCTGGGGTTAAGACCAGACTACGCTGCAATAGCACAGGTTCGGCTCAACTAAATCCTTGTATACCATCATAATGAAGATGGCAATTTAAAGCCCACGTTGTGACTTTGGGCTGTGGACTTCTATAGGTTCAGATAGGTGTTCCAATCTCGAAAAATTTCAAGCAGCTATGTGCAGCTTGAAACCGGTTGATCACGAACCCACACTCAAGCAGGATCGAGATAATTCTTGCCTTTGAGTAATGAGAAGTATTTAAAATGATAAAAAAAAAAAAATATATATATATATATATATATATATATATATATATATATCATTTTTTCATTTTTTATATATAAATGTACACATATTGAAGAGAACATCTTCTTGTTTGCTTGTTAGATGCAATCTGCTGTCCAGCACGAGTACGAGCGAATCGCGTTTCTTCGAGGAGCTGTTGAAACTACAGCCAACGGTTCTTGTGGTCGGGCCCGAAGGTCTGAATACGGTGGCTGCATCTCGCATGAAGGACGCGGTCTGGCAGAGTCTCGTCTACAATCTGTTCTCGTTCCACTGCTCCGACTTTGACCCTCCACTTGGAATTCCCCGAAGTCCGCGCAGCATAGACCACCATATATCGGTTGTACTAACGAACGTCTACCGAATTCAGGCGTTTGCCAACAGGGTGAGAAAGAGAGATATCGTACAGAAATGGCAGCGCGTCACGGTTGATTTCATTCTTCACACAATTCTTAACTCTTTCACCGACGGCTAGGTAATTGGCGATGGTGTGTGTGCAGAATACGGTAAGTATGTGTAAGTGAGTGACAAGAAAGCCGGATTTTGGTTTAAGCTAAGCGCACGGAGCATACCAAGTTCTCCCACTGGGGATAAGCGTGAACTCACAGGTCAGAAAAACTGTGTTTAGCAATCCGTAAAGTGTTTGCGCTGATTTGGTGCGATGACATTACTTGCATGCGGAACTATTTTGAACACTTCGTTCATGCTAACAGAATTGCGTCTGATATAGGAGCTGTCTGAAAATGTAGCATATCTACCAACTTAGCTCCATGGTAAAGAGCAATACCCCTCGTTAGAGGCTTCTGTCGAACGTCGCTCAGATAGGCACGAAAATCTTAAAGAAGCAATAGCAGCAAGTGGACTGCATACAGCAGGGCAGTGAGAGTGAAGGCAGCTTTTGTGCAATACTTTCTTGTCGAATTTATATATATAAACCAAAAG
This sequence comes from Dermanyssus gallinae, assembly GCA_003439945.1. NCBI lineage: Eukaryota > Metazoa > Arthropoda > Arachnida > Mesostigmata > Dermanyssidae > Dermanyssus > Dermanyssus gallinae. The sequence goes on from QVRM01000791.1 coordinate 21,493, forward strand.
ATATACCGAACAGTTAATATACTGTCTACCTGGATTATATAAAACGTTAGGTATCGTTTAAACAATTAAGGCCGACATTTTCCACAAGACATGGCTTATCGCCGATGCGACACTACTGAAGATCAAAACGAGGGTGCAGAAGAGGTTTCTTAACATTTGCCACGAATTGACAATTCCAAATCAAGACGCCACAATTCGGCGTTTGTCGTAAAGTATCGCAAGCCAAAATACTTTTAACTAACCTTTTCTACAAAAGTGTGATGCCATACCTATCCAATAACTTGATGCTTAAAAAAACTTGAGAAAATAAATACAGAATGCGTTGACACTGCAGGGCCGAATCAGTCGCTCCCCGGCTCGACTTTGGTCGCTAGAGTTAAGTTCACGCGAGAAGAGAGATTGTCGCTATATATATATATATATATATATATATATATATTGCAGGCAATACACTGCAAACATGCAAACCAGTTGCAAAATAAATCAAATATATACTCAATTTACGCGCAACAACACTGCTGATTACGGTCTGATACGTGTATATTATTTATACAATGAAGCGTACAAGGACGTGTATTGTTAAAAGTGCTTCTTTGATCGCCCTTGTCAAACAAACAGAAGAAGAACAGGTGTGACAATTTAAACGCCAACCAGTAATTACGATTGCGTTTTGGCACTGAGTTGACGGACCATTAAATCATAAAGCTAAATTAATACAAATTACCAGGTAATTACCTTCGGTGGACGATACCCGCGTGTGGTCACCTATCGGTCATCGGTAAGAGACGGCAAGTTCCTGCTGGCGCGGTATGAACACCTAGACGCCAATTTTAACCGCTCAAAGCCACCGACCGGCAAACACCAATGGGAGATACGCAGCGCCCAAGAGCGGCCTGTCAACGGAGCCGAAATCTGCCTTCGTTGCGCTGACAACTGCACACATCGACCTCAGGAGGCGCTGATTCTAGCTACCCTTCGGCAAAACTTCAACGTGTCCGTTCTAAACTGGCTCGACGGCGATTGCAAACCCACCCTCTTTCTAGGTATGAGTGCGGGGGCTGAAAGCACAGCTCCGGCTAAGCTTTACTCTATTATTCGATTGTATTGGCGACCGCATTTGTAGCTCATCATTAAAGTTAGTTATGCCGTCCTAGAATAGGCATTTCAGCAATTACGCAGCTTAGTGTATATATGCATAAGCGAGATTTAGCCACAATTTATGTTTACTTCTAATAAAGCGCGCCCAATGCTTGTGCACACAGTAATGACGTTCCCTCTCAGCATTGTCTTGTAGATTGCAGGATATGTGTAGGATATTTTGAAAGAGATTACTGAAAGACGATTTATTAAATGGTCTGACTTGATGTTAAAAATACAGTGGGCAAAGTTGCCGCGCTGTACCTGAGGTGTGAACGCCGAAATGTTTACATATTCATATCTTCTGGAGCAAACAATGTGGTTTGTCGTGTATGTCAGGGCTATGTATAGAGCACCTCCAGCGGAGCACTATTAAGAAATACTTTTTCACATATTCAAGCTGAGTCTTTGATTGATTTAAGCTAAGCAGTACTAAGCAGAGGATCAGTACCATAACAATATCATGTCATCAATTTTAAATGGCATTGGCAATGATTGTGTAATACGTCTACTTATTCGCAGGCTTCAGTCATACTCCAGATGATATCAGGAGACCGGTTATGCGTCATACACAAGCAATCTACGACGTTGACGAGGTAATCCTACTGATGATCCTAGCCAGACATGTGGTCGCAGCTATACTGAGCGTGCACATGAAAAATATGACCCACTGAGATGCGCCAGGAGTCAGTGCTTCCCCTGATGATTTCGAGGCACATGTCGTTAAGGGCCGTTTCTACTTGGCATTAGAGAGCTCAGCTTCATCGGCATTTGGAACCCACACCACTTCCAAACATAGCTCGCAGCATAAATAATATTGTGTGTAAATAACACCGCCAATGTTTCAATGACGCTTCGACGATGACCCGGTGCCCGGTGGTTCCAAAATGTATGCCTGCAAAACGAGTCTATGAACGTATCAAAAACATCCAACAAAGTGTGATAACGGGCGTTCATGGTAGCCGCCTTAACGACAACAACAACAACAATAACAACATGATGAGCGTCAAAAGCGTCACAGGACGACGACTCTTGACTTGGGGCTACAGTACAGCATAGAGACATATATGTGAGTTTTTTGCACGCCGGAATTGTGCCGATCAAAGAAAAAAAGATACCAAGAACGGACGATGGCGGATCTAATAAATTGACTTGAGGTACCAAACTGGCCGCGTTACCAGAGTCTACCGCTAAAAGACCAGCAAACGCAAAGTTGACAGTTGAAAGGCAAAAGTATTCAATTTAGAAAAAGAGAAAAACCAAGTCAAACTCAAACAGGTCGGTTAGTGAATCCTTTGGCAGCCAATGAGCGGAAGCGCGACCTCTGCGGATTAGTAAGTAATAAGGGGGGGAGGAGAGCAAAGGTAAGCGGACGCAGAGAACGAGGTCGAAAAAGCTACAAAGTAAGGCATGCCAGCCCCAAGCTCTAAGCACAGAGCTGCGCGAAAAGCAACTGGCATGAAAACGGCCCCAACTATGAACATGAGGCAAAACTGTGGTAAATGTAGAAGTTTAGAACGCCCATATATGCGCGTTGTTAGGAGCTGAGAGCCTACTAGAAAATCTCCCTTCCCCCTGTCCCCACTAGAGCTAATTATCCTGAAGGCAATTGACGAATGACAGAAACGACGTCTACTGCCTTACCGAAGGTCGTGCGCAAAAACATAACAGAGAGCTCGTGCTTGAGCAGGAATGCTTCCTATTGGATCCCGTAAGAGACGTATTGAGTCGGGCACCTCTTTTGCTGCATGGTAGTATAGAGTTACCGTGTTCGCCTATCTTTCGTGTATGTAAGCGCGTATCGAATTCCGAGATGTAACGGAACCTTACTAGGTAGACTTAAACTTTTTGCGTAAAAGGCAAACCACGTAGCTGGTCAGCAAGCCAACGAGGTGCTAAAATACAAAGAAATACAGATCCGGAGTCCTTGCGGAGGCCCTGGAGGCTGCCTCAATCTAAGCCCCTTACTTCAGATTGTTGGCTGTAGACTAAAGTGACTACGACACTACACAAAAATAAACCGATATTTAGTACTTGATTACGTCTGTCCCGCTTGAACTTTTAATGCTCATTTTCGGCATGGCTTGTTTGTCGTTGGGTTAGCTCTATTGCGGATCGAGTAACCTATAGTCCTAACCAAAGGAATCAAGAGCAGGTGGATTACATTTGGTTTTATCATGATTCGATGACTTCATTGGTTCCATGCGACGCAAGCACTGCAAAAATGTACCGCAAGCCACGTCTTACAATGACATGCCACGTCTTACCATGACATGTCAATTCGCCGGCGAAACCCCAACCTGTAGAAAAAAAAAGTAGATAACCCGTCATATGGCACCATCTTAGATTCTAATGCGATTCTGACGACACGCGATGTGTTACCCCTTTTGTTTCCCTTCTACTGAACAATGGATGAAGTAAGCAGTTATAACTGTGAGAAATCGTATGACAAACAACGTCATTCAGCTCATAGTATTACTACTGCGGATTGGACAAGGCTAGAAGCTAATCAAGAGAAGAACAACCGTTAAACTGGCTGAATTAGTTGTGTGACTTCCTTTTCTTGCATACGATCATACACGCTTGATCAGCAAACGTTTTGACAACAAAAAAAAAAAGAATGATCTAACTTCTGGCACTTCTGGCTGTGTTGCCGATGGTTTCGGCCGGCTTGCGCGCGCTTAGGTTCTAATGCTCACTCGGAAACCGTTCGCCACGCCGCCGCAGAATGACGTTGGCGAGTCGTTGACGGCGTCGTTTCGATGCGAGATGCTGCTCGTTACGATGGCGGTACTACTACTTGCCATTGCCATCACGCCGTCGTTTCGAAGCGTACTCGGCACGTTCTGCTTCTTGTTGTCGATGCTCTACCAGCCTCAGGAACTAGCCCGTTTTCGAGGCATCGGTCTTCGTCGGCGAGCGCTTCTATGCGCTTGGACCGTCGCCGCTACGCTCACCGTGACGGAGTGGAACTCGCAGCTGCTGTTCGTGCTGCAGAATCCTCGCGTTCACCACTTTGGCGGAGAGACGCTGCTCAACACGACCGAAGAGCTCAACGAAGCGGTCCGGTCATCGTCGTTGGCGGCGGCGGCGCCGCTGACGACCGGGTCACGCCGCATCCAGCGAAACGTGTCTTCTTCTTCAGCTTCGCCGTTCAGCGTGTCTCCTTCTTCGTCGGAGATCGTCTGCTTCGTAGACGAGGCATCCACGATGTTTTTGGCGGCCGAAAACTTCAACATACCTCTGGACGAGTACAACCGTGAGAACGATGATCTAGCGGCGATCCTTCGCGTGTCGAGGTAGGCTAGCCTGTAGAATGCATGAAAGGAAACTCAGGTTTAAGGCTACGACGCGTGGGAGATTCTCGCTTTCGTTTATAATCAAAGTGTGTGCCGCTATGAGGAAAAAACGTTTTTTAGAAGGTTTAACAAAACACTTCAGCGTTCCAAAGATGTTTTGTCTAAAGAAGTTTGCATCGCTAATATTATTATCATTATTATTATTGTTATCATCACCAAACGGCTCCTTAGGAATATAAAGCCATATATATATATATATATATATATATATATATGCCTTGTATGTAGCAAATTGAAACCAAATGCCAATGTAGTAATTCTCTACAAGAATGCCGAAACATCTATTGTCAAAAACCGCGACCTCATAGTTAAGCCGGGTGCATTTGTGCAGAGGATAATTGTTTTCCACAACTAGTCTAAGTAGCTGAACTGTTTTACTATGCTTGCTTGTAGATACACTTTGATAACATGCGGTGGTTTGTAAGGCCCTACTTCTCCGAGAGTGGAAATCAACAAGAACAGTTTTAGCTTGACGTTATGTTAACTCAGTAAGCGTGAAATCGATTTAAGCATCTGAAAGCTATGGTCTTGATCCAGCTACAGCACCCCGATGATTGGGAAAATGTTTTCAGCAGTGTCGCTTTAATCCTCCTTGAGTAACCGCATATGCGTTAAGTGTCCTCATTAAATCCTACTAATATTGACTAATTATTTTAGAAAAAGACCAAGTTCACCGTTAATTGGAACTCAATACTAGTTATTTTATTGGTGTACGGCTGGACCAGAAACATTTACAAGGAAACTGTCATAAATACAATAATCGTAAGGCGCCTCCTAATTAGCTCCCACTAAGACATTGAAGCACGCCTCACGGACGTTTCCTTAGCCCAGGACATTCACTCACTGGAGGCACTGTAACGTCAGAGAGACCGAAAGGTTGTGTCTGGATGCCCAAGCGCTAATGGCAACGATAATGAGGTGGTGCCGCCACATACAGGCGGGACTGATATTTCGCTTTATCTCCATATCTAGCTGTACTAATAAGCTGTACTTTAAACAGACTAAATAAGTCGGCAACGTAGAGCGTGTATGAGGACAGAACATGTGAGTACTACTATGAGATTGAATGAGATGTGTCACGTGCGTTTATACCAATCAGCTCAATCTAACTAATCCTTACTTCAGATCAGAATGGCTTGAAGCGTTTCGTCGGTCATACGCGTCTGCTGCGGCTGCTACTGCTTCTGCTGTTAAGGGCAGCGGACAGCGAAGCTCGCGCTCGCTCAGTGTGCACTCACTGCGCGCCAAACGAATTCGCTTCCTGACGTCGATGCTCTGCGGGATTCACGATGCGGAACTGTACGTTCGTCCCTACCGAACCTCGTACAGACGTGACCCGGTGGCCTGCGTCAGGCGATGGCAACGTCGCCAATCATACCCGTTCGGCCTACGAAAGGTACCTACTGCCTGCCTGTCGGCCTGCCTGCCTGCCTGCCTGCTACTTCATAATCTAGACATGTGGCCTTGTTGGTCCTTCTTGTCCTTTTCTCTCTCGGCAAAAAAAGTGGCATCAATAACTGTCCAAAGATTATGTCCACTCGTTTCACTTGAAACATTCGTGTAAACCGTGAGCCTGCGCTCCGTTCTGCGCAGTGTCCTGCCATCATGCCTAGGCATGTCCTGATGATTGTCGGGCACACATTCAATTGACGCTGCCATTTAATACGAGCACGTTTTAATACGAAAGAACAAGGCGGCCATATTTCCGTCGCCAAGGGCTTATTATTGCAGGTTAACTTTTTTTCGGGCTGACTCTCAACCAACATTTAAGCGTCACGAAACAGTTCTCGCATTGCTTCATAAGACGGACGCCAATTAATGCAAATGTGCAACGGTGGGGATCGAACACGTGCACCTTTCGCCTGTTAATTGAAGTGTTGTTGCCGCTACAGAATTGGGACAGCGGTCGAACTTAAAATGAATCACTGTATGCAGTAACAGTAATGATAGAACATTTAGTGTCCAACTACTCTAACGTATTCTTAGAATTCCTATCTATAAGAATATACAACTAGGTGTGCATTCAGTGATATTAATAATATTAGCCATTCTCATAAACATCATCGTAAAATGTACCGCTAGATATGAGTTCGTGATACGGGTTCGTGTCAAAAATCTGCTTATCGCCGATTTGCTGAGTAGCCTGAAGCTGCGTATTGTTATATTAATATCAATTTGATCTCTGTGTAGACTTCTTACAGAGTAGCCTATATGGTATAGATGATTTAGCGACTGCCATTAGATTACGTACCTAGTGCATAATTCCTACTTTTGTCCACGTTAGCTTCTCAACTATGTTAGGACAGAATTGAGTCTGGGGTTGACTTGCCACGCTGCTAAGCTGAATTTATGTCGATAAAATATAATTAGAACAGATTACTACTTCTTGCAACCAGCCAGAACATCAAATATGACTAAAGTTTTCCTCTTTCTATTCTTGCGATGTCCGCCGATGTTGGTCGGCAAGCATAGACAACTTGATTGACCTTGAATCACATAAAATATGCCATGATATTATCTTAATGACGTAAGTTCCTCCCGCTCTGTTCAACCCGAAAAAAAACAAGCATCAGCAGTAGAAGTTTCTCGTCGTTTTCTCAAGTTAGATAGTTCACTTTTTAAAACGATTTTGAGATTTGCTGCAAATGACGACTTCGTGCCTCGACCTGTAATGGTTGCCGTACTTTGTAAACACTTCACCTAATATCTCTCAAACACGGTAGTCCCGGGAGTCCGCACCAAGATCAGTTCAACAGCTTCCCATGAGTTCGATGGCTTATAAAAATACTTATTTATCGGGTCCTAAATTAAATTTATAAAAAAAATAGACCTCCACTGAACTAAGTGCGCAGATATCCTAGGAGATCACGTCAAGAAAAAACATATAATTATGTATTTTTATTTTCTTGGCTTAACGTATATATATATATATATATATATATATATATACAGTCTGCTACCGGCTTCCGTCGGTAGTGCATCGCGTGTTGTGGTCTCCGTCTGAGATTAGTGATTTTGTGTGACTTGTGTCTTGCCTTGTGTCGTGTTGAGCATGGGGCGAGTCTTCTGTCGCGTCTGTCCAAATCGAGCCCAATGCTGAGGCTCGGTGAATTGTGTACGCCACTTTTTTTCACGGTTTTTATCGTTGGCATTGACTCTGTACTGAGTGTTGCTTTGGCAAACCAGGTGTATTTAGTGCTGTTCTGGCTAGGGGTGGCCGCTTTGCTGCACTGTCAAACAGTAACTCTGCGCTCTCCGACGGATCTAGTCATCACTTGTCACCATTAGTCAGCTACTTGCATACAATCGTTTGTGTCACTGGCCGCATCTAGTGGCTGACAAATTCAGTTGTCAGCAGGAAATCATATTCTTCCACATGAGCAATGGTTAACGGGAAGATGGTGGCTGAGAAGAGGGGAAGGGCCGGCTTGAGTTGTACACTCAAGACTACCGTCGATTCGAAAGACCGGAAAGCGAAGTTAGCTGCCTTGGCTCGTAACAAGCTGACTGCATCGAAAGAAGAATCAGCTGGTGGAAATGAAACAGAGTCAGCTGGTGGAAATGAAACAGAGTCATCTGCATTGAAATCAATAGTCGTGGATGAAGTTTCTGTGAATGTGCCGTCCGCAGAAAATGATGTTTTAACAAACTGCAACGCTGAAACCGGCTGTGCTAATGAGGCCGATGATACAGATTCGGTGAACGATGATTGGAAGGTGGTGGTCTCCAAGGACACTACCAAACGTCTACAAAAGCTGAAAGACCAAATCGGCGCTATCCGGTCTAAGTCATTCAGTCAACCTAAAGGCCTCTTTCGTGTAGTTATTGCGCGAAGAGGTGTGAAATCTGTTGACGGGGTGAGTGTTTCTACAAGCGAGCCGTTCATTGATAGGCTACTTCTGTTGTGTAGTGAGGTGCACAGACTCTACCCAAACGCAAAACCAGAGTCGAAAGCTGGCATCATTTATGTCTGGTTCAACAACATTGATGAAGCACACGCGGCAACACAGATAACGACGCTCCTCGACATCCCGGTGGTGGCTAAATGCGGCGATTTGAATGCATACCGCGCCAGAATAAACGGAGTTGATAGAGGATTTACTGACGAAGATATTCTGTCTGCCCTTAAGGATGTTGGTGTTGTCTCAGCGAAACGGGAGAGCATTATTAGGAGATCAGGATCCACTGTCACGTCAATCCCTACTGACAGGGTCATGCTTCAGTTTAATAGAGTTCCACCGACTGACGTGTTCCTTGCTTTCAGGTCTCATAAAGTCACTATGCACGCTGGAACGCCAGTCTCGTGTTACAAGTGCTTGAGGCTAGGACACATTGCAAAATATTGCCGAAACGAAGTAACATGCAAAAGGTGTGGACAAGCTGGTCACCTGGCTCAAAACTGCAAGCACCAGGCAAAATGTGTAAACTGTAGAGGCCCCCATGTGTCGTCTTCTCTGTCCTGCCCTATCCGACTATGCGAAATAGAGAAACGCAAAGCTTTGATGGAGTGTCGCTTGTTGCAACAGGTCGGATCAGAACATCCTGAGGCAACACAAATCAAAGTAGTTGACTCGCCGCAGCCGGCTATCGCACCCGATTCCTCATCCGCTCCGAATTTTGCGCCTGGATCATCCACGTCTGCGCCACCCACCTATGCTGCCGTAGTGAGGTCACTAATCGTGGAGACCTCGACTGGCCCTGACGTTCGCGTAAATCTACCGGGATCAACATCCTTCCCCAAGAAGCAGATTCCCACCGTGAAGAAGTTTGCTGCGAATACTCTTCGCAAGCCTCTCTCATTGAAGTCATCGCGCACCTCTGCTACTTACAAATCGAAGGGACGTGACTCCGGCATAATCACATCTTTGAAGCACATTACGAAGGTTTTAAAAGTTGTATCCCCAAAGGCGGCAACGCGTCTAAAAAAATTGATTGATGTTCTCACCCCGTTGTTGTCAACCCTATCGATGCTAACCTAGCATCTTTTTTACTGAGTTCTTATTATCTTGGTGTTTGTACATTCATATATTCCTGTAAATGCATTGTGTAAACCATATTAGCCAAAACAGCACGCCTAATATTAAGGCATGCCAACTTTCAAACAACGTTAGACTAAATCACACTGGCTTGGCGCTAATCCATTTAAATGCCGGCACTGAAGGGCTAAAAAAATCAGGTCAACTAGAGTTGTTAAGCCATTTTTTAGATGAAGAAGGGGCCATGTTTGATGCGGCAGTCGTTAGTGAAACTTGGCTAAAGCATTGTGATCAGGCATCTCATTCTATAGGTGGTTTCGAACTAGTCACGTCAAACAGAGGGCAGGGAAGACTAGGCGGCGGTGTCGGCATCTACGTGCGTTCCACCTGCAGTATCTTATCTTCTCGCTTAGTTTCTAGTCATGATGGTAATGTCCAGGTGGTACGCGTACATTTAAAAAAACGGGCAGGCCTTGAATGTTTTATTGTAGGGTTTTATTCCAATCACGTTTCGTGCAAAGACACCCTACTTACATACGAAAAATCATTTGACCTTGTAGACCTTCCTGACCCTGACAGTTCGGGTAAGGAGTATCAGTTTTCCTTCTCTCCAGGTTTACGGCGGCTGCGTCGCAAGGTTAATAAGTTGTACCGCAGACATCGTAAGATAAATTCGGTAGACACGAAGACCGCCTATTTAAACAGCCGTCGCCGCTACCTCAATGCTATCCGCGCTGCGAGGACAGCATTCTATCGGAATCGTTTTGAATTCTTGCGTGACGACTCCGCTAAACTCTGGAAATTCATCAACGGCCTCTGTGGCAGGCGACGTGACGCAGTGGACCTACCGTCCGCGTTAATAGTTGGCGATGATAAAACTTTGGAAGATCCAGTAGAAATAGCAGATGAGCTTAACCGTCACTTTGCCACGTTAGGTAATAATACGGTCGCTCACCTCAAGAAAAACAGGAATCTGCAAACCTTACTTGATGAGGTCTGGAAACGAAACATTAATGTATTTTCACTCTCTCCCGTCTCTATTTTCGAGGTTCTTGGTGTCCTCTCCAGTCTCAAGGCAAACTGGAGCCGAGGTGTCACGGGTGTGCCTGCAAAATTGTTGAAGCTATCAGCTTTTTCGATTGCAGGGCCTCTGACTTCTATTATAAATCGCTCGTTTGAGACCGGAAACTTCCCAGCACGGTTGAAGGATACGGCGGTATTTCCTCTATTCAAGAAAAAGGGTGAACGAAATCGCGCAGCAAATTACAGACCGATATCTGTTGTTGATTATATCTCAAAGGTCATTGAGAAGTTGGTGTTGTTCAGGCTAAATCTACATTTAGAGTCGATTAATTTCCTATCACCCAACCAGTTCGGCTTTCGCAGGGGTAGGTCGACTGACCTAGCGCTGGCGCACTTATGGCAGCGGGTGTCTGATTCGGTGGAGACAAACAAGTTTTGTCTTGCGGTCTTTCTTGACGTGTCGGCTGCTTTTAATTGTCTTGATCATTCCTTACTGTTCCAGATGCTCGCTCAGCTCGGCTGCTCCGTGCCGGCTGTTGCTTGGTTTAGGTCATATCTCTCAGGACGGAGGCAAGTGGTTCGAGCTGGGCAAATAGAATCCTCGTGGAAACAGGTTGATATAGGTACCCCTCAAGGTTCGGTTCTCGGGCCTTTTATGTTTCTTATCCTTCTGAATTTTATTCTATTAAGAATTCAGGGGCTAAATCATGGTTCTACTATAGCTTTTGCTGATGACACGACGCTAATCTACGGAGTTAATAATCGTAATTTTGATGCAGATTTGCACCAGTCTCTCCAAAATGTTGACAATACAATCAGCATTTTTAATACTTTTGGTTTAGTTGTCAATGCCGATAAAACACATTTTGTAGTTTTTCGCTCATCACCGAGGCATCAGGCATTGCCTAACAACCAACTACTCGAGCTACGAAACATTAAGCTCTCGCAGACAGCCAAGTGCCTGGGGCTCGTTCTCCAGGAAAATCTGAAGTGGCATCCCCACATAGAATATATTGCACCCAAGTGCTATGCTGTTATATCGGCGCTGCGCAGAATGAAATTGATTGGGGTCCCCACAGAGGGCTTGCTTTTGGTGTACAAGGCCGTGTTCTTACCGGTACTATGCTATGGTATCCTTCTCTGGGGTGGTGGATATGACGGAATTCTCCGGAGAGTCAGAGTAATTCAGAATGATGCACTTAGAGCAATTTTTTCTAGGAGACGGAGAGATTCGGTCCATGATTTATTTACTCTATATAGCCTACTCAAGGTGGAAAACATTTACACGCTGCGGGCTTCTATGCTAGCATATCAAATTTCGCGAGGTATTGTACCAGCGGAGATTGCGTTTCCACTAATTCCTACCTCAAATCGGACATCAGCTAGGCGTGCAACAACTTTTGCAGTGCCCTCAGTGTCTTTGAAGACTAGTCAACACTCACTTGCATGCCGCCTGCCCGAAACTTGGACTAGAATTCCTAAAAATATTAGATGCCTCACATCGAAGCACCTCTTTGCTCGCGAAGTAAAAAAATGGCTTTTAATTTCACAGTCTGAATCGGGCTGATGATCTAGTTTTATCCTAAATCGGGGTTATTAGTGCTTTTTATAAGGGATCATCTTCTCAAATTATATTTGTTTTTAATTTTTCAGTGTGTTTTTACCTGATGTCGTGGTGTATTATATAGATGCTGTGTATCAATTCACTTGCGCGTATATGTGAGCGCGTGTTGCCTCACCTAATGCTGTACATTGTAACAAACGCTGTATAGACATCCTGGTGATGATGCTTATTGTGACTATGTATTGTGTAATTGTGCTTATTCAAAGCATTCTTTGAAATATTGTTGAGTGTGACTTTTGTCTCGGTGATTGATTTATTTCGTTACCATTTTTATTTACCGAGAACTTAAGCATTGCAAAATGCAGTTCCGTTGAATAAACCACGCTTGAAACTTGAAAATATATATATATATATATATGTACATATACATGCATTAAAGATCATGAGCACCGTTGTTTACCCTGCGTCGACATTTTCGGAAAGCGTTTAGGTTATTCAGCGGGGCCTCGGACATTTGAACGTTTCAAGCTACGTCGAGCACGTGTTCAGCCCCGCAGTAGCGTCACTGAGTATCTACCCCACATCGGATGCGTCCTCTCCCTACGCCGGATGGTTCGACGTGCTGTTCACGCGACTCACCGAGGTCGGCCTTTTCCACAAGCCTCATCGGGACGAATTCCTTAGCAGCTACCACTTACAGGCAGGTTCCCAGCTTGCATTGACGTCGAACCCCAATAAAGCCTTCAGGATCATTGCGTCTAGGCCTACCTACATATATATATATATATATATATATTATCTCTCAATGTCAAAGTTATTACTTTTAAATTTTAACTTGAACACATCGATTAAAAACTGCACATTTAAACTCAAGTGCACAATTTACTAGATATCAATTAATTTCAATGAAATTGCTGGTAATATTATACGGCAATTGTCATATTTATCGATGATTTGGTAACTAAAAGATATAGCAAGACCGCTATACAAGAGACCGTTTACTGGTCTCAACGACTACACAACACATTCGATGGAGCACATTTTAAAACAGCACACGAAACGCCCGTCGTACATTACTGGATTAAGGGTATGCCTTACCTATCTAAGAAAATACTTTTCGGGCTGAGCCTCAGCCAAGATTTAACGTCCACGGGACTGCTTTTTGCAATGCTCCATAGACGGACCCCCGTAAATACAAATGTGCAACGGTGGGGCTCAAACCCGCGCACCTATGTGTCTTGTCCGGCCGCGAGGCGCAGGCGGAATGCACCACGCCACCGGGTTCGACTTGCCTTACCTATCTGGTAAGGAGTATTTAAACCTACTAAAGCTCAGGATCAACGCACTACCAACGCGTGCCAGATTGGCCAAGGGACGCCCGGGCTATAACAAACGTTGTAGGCACGGGTGTCATGCGCCTGAGACGTTGGCTCATGTCGCTCAGATGTGCGACACAACACACAGGCAAACTATAAAAAGACATGACGACGTCTGTGATCGCGTGGCGCGTCTTCTCCGCGAGAGGGGTCATGAGGTGGTTCGTGAGCGAGTATTCCGTCGACTGGGCGCACTGGGTCTAAAGCCCGACCTCGTAATTACAACATCTACCGAGGTCTGGGTTTTAGACGCCGAGATTTGCGGCCCGAACATGGACCTGGCCAAAGCACGGCGGGACAATATCACCAAACACAACGTCGAGTTCCTAAAATTCGTGTCAGTATCACCAAACACAACGTCGAGTTCCTAAAACGTGGGCTCGGTGCCACGAATAGGAATCTTATGGATCTTACCGTTTTTACTTTGCAAGGGGACTTTAAGGATATACCGCTCGCACCGTGTCCATAAGGGCTGGGGCTGCCAACAAGCAAGGACACGGACAGCTGGATCTTAGCTTCACGCGACACCCTTTTACTACCATTTTTATTAAGGCGAGCACTGCCGAGTGTGCAAACGTATAGTAATTGATTATTATATCATCACACTATTACATATATATATATTTAAATATATATATATATTTTTTTTTTATAATGACTATCTGTATGGCTGTCCCGATATTGTCACTGTTATTTCAGGTGGCAATTATGAACCGTGATGACTGGAGCTCATTCAAGACGGACGTTACACTTTTTTCGGCAGAAAAGCTTAATAGAAGGTTTGTTTCATGCGTATGTGTGGATCTAAGTTTTTGCGCGTATGTGCGTAATTAAGTCACTGCAAAATAGTTAAATCCAGTATAGTTAATTTGGTTTGACGATAATAATTGATTCGGTTCAACGCTAGCTACATGTTATGACCTAACGAAATTATTTACATATATGGTGAGGATAGGAAAGTTCCACTCAGACATCTGCGTACTGTGTCCAACCGGAGCCACGGACCACGCGGTCGTAAGGTGCACAGGACTTTTGCATCTTCGCCGGTCCTCCACGTATGCACTTGCTGCAGCTGATACAAAAACTATCATAACCTGGATGATGACGTCAAACAAATCATGGGCGGAAGGAGCTTCTCATACCTTGACAGGATCATGAGACAGAAAACTCGCCTCGAGGATGAAAGACGTTCTTCTATTACTAGGAGGGACCGCGAGAGACCCCACAGGCTTCAATGGCCAGGGCGAGAAGGTAGAGCAGACGGTTTTCCCCCATGGCCTCGAAGAACTCGCAAACAGTACTGAACTTCGGGGAGTAAACGTTTATGAGAATAGGTGTGTCTCAATATGGAGAAAAATATGCCTCCTGTTAAAGACTGTGCGCTGTTCCACCGTGTGTGAGATATCAAGCTTTTGGAACATGCAATGGATGCTCTATTATCTTCTTTCAAAAATGTTATGCAAATGTTCAAATCGCCAACTAAATTATACGCCGTTTTCAAAGGCGATATTAAGTGAAAAGAAGAACACAGTTAAATGGTTTTCGGGACGTTCCATAACGCAAGCTCCCGAAGTCGATTGGTAAAAGTCCACCAAAGTCATCCAAAATTATAATGCTGATGGTTGACGAGAGGCTGACTCGGCCACCGAGGACAATATTTCGATGAATCAGTATGGTTTCTTACGGAGACGGTCTCTTTTGTTTTGTATTTGACGTCGGATGCCATTTATTTTGTAGAATAGAATAGAAAACACTTTTATCTACCTGGTTTGCACGCAAAAATGTTTATTTATCATATTGTCACTCTAACAAATAAATTGTATATGCTGTTTTTATTGACTTGTAAACAATATTCGGCTATCTTCCTAGGCGACATCTCTTCAACATACTAGGCTTAAACTTTAGTATGTAAGGTGCATTTTTTAAAAACATGTTCAGGATCGTTGAGTGTACGACGTCAAAACGATAAAAATGGCAGCAACTACGTACAAGAACCCTTAACCCAAACAGTCAGAGTGGCCCAGGGGAATTCAGCTATGTCTTTCCTTTTTTATTCTGTACGACTAACGGATCTGCCCGAAAACAGTCTGTAGTGTCCATCACACCCATGACCGGGCAGCGACCGTTACGAGTTCGCCATTCTCTCGCACAAACAACACACGCCCTCTGCCTGGCTCGCACCAACAACTCATTTATTCTCATGCCTCCTTATATACTCACAGATTTCCCGCGCATTTAGTGACTTCCGCGTCTTCGTTAGTAGGGTGGCGGCATCTTCTATTTGGCGCTATGTATTGAGCTTGTTTCGGCATTGCCGCCAACCGACGCTGTCTATGCCCGCGCTACTTAACGGACGCTGCTATCCCACACAGCCTTTACTTAACATAGTTTCACCAACCAAACTAACTCGACACGTTACATTTGGCCTACCGGCAATAGCACCATGCTTGATAGTGGATGATTTGGAACACCTAGATGGGTAAAAAGCTTACTTTGCCAATCGTATACTAGGATTGCTAACAAACGCGCCAGCCACACCTGTGCGCGTACGGAAGACCTGGTACTGTCGGACTATCGGAATATAATGTCTTTCTGCTAAACCGGATCAAGGTCTCGTTTAGCACAAAGACATTAGATTTCGACTAAGCCTTTAAATGGAAAAAAAACATAAAGTTTGCAGTGAAAACTACACTAAGGGCCTAGCATTTTTTTTACTAAGGACGGCTAGCGGTCAAAATGTTACGGTGATTGACCGTTACAATTTCGTTCAGCCGCATTTTTTCTGTGCAACGAATCGGCGTATTTCGTTTTTTATCAAGCATATTTCTTTCAAAGGTTGAAATGTAACCCAAGTGAAGATTCCAGTTAGACGAGGTTCACGGTGTGTCTGCTTTTTTTTTTTCACTGTTTCTAACTGGATTAGTGAGTTTAAAAGAGGTACCACCAGCACTAAGGACGAACCAGGTTCAGGGCGCCCAAAAGCAGCAACTGATGAATAAACCGTAGAACGTCGTCACCGCAGATGCCGAGTGAGCACTAGGAATAGTGGAAGCCTTGGGGATCAATTTGGATAGTGCGCATTCTATCCTGCAGGATAACATGAAGATGAAACGGCTCAGAGAAAAATGGTTGCCGCTTTTGCTAAATCAAACGCAAGACGATGCGCACGTTTCCGCTTCTCGGCGATATTTGGCCAAGATGTCAAAAGATCCGTGAGATATTTAGCGCAGATGCGTCACCGTCGATAAAAGTTGAATCCATCACTACACTCCCGAGACGAAAGAAACATCCCGCCAATGGTGTGCATCTAGTGAAGGCCTTCCAATGCCAATTTCCAGTCTTGCTTGCAATGCCAATTTCCAGTCTAAGTGCGCGGATTTTTATTCCGGCGGTATAAATGCTCTGGAATTTGTATTTGCAAAAAAGTGTATACCAAATAAAAAATAAAACTAATTTGGAAAATTTTTTCATCAATTTTCATTCGGAGAGCGTTTTGAACAGTCTAGTACCTCGAATACGCATTGGCAGCTTTCTTTAGTAATTTACCTAGTGACGTCTTTCGTCGTGAATCGACAAAATTGTAGAATGCAAGGCACTTCGGGAAGAATGCCGGTTATCTTAAGGCAGGCAGCCAACCGCACAAACAATAGTGCAGCACTAACATTTGACAGAATAATATAAAAAAACGAATACATTTATAAATAACGAAGCCAGCTGAGGCATATAACTATATTCTTCAACTGACCTGGCCATTTAATACCGTATAAGTTCCGAGGTTTTTGTTTATTATTTTTTAGGTGTTCATATACAACGATTACTGTGGCCGAGAATCCGGAGCTCTTTTGGTTCGTCTACGTCGTAGGCGCGACCTCACTTGTTATCGCTCTCCTCGAAAATGCTTTTCAGGCAGGTGCGTACCTATGGCATATATATATGAAACCGTCTTTGAAACCAAAGTCTGTTCAGTTATAGGTAGACCTATCGCGCGTATCCTAAGAACGACCGAAACCGATTGTGTTAACCGACAGCCTCGTTACTATAGGCATGCACACCAGGTAACCAAATCCTCGGTCCAGGTTATTTCGGTGAAGATCTGATAACACGGGTTATCTAGTGAACGCATCTCGTAAGCTCTTAGTTAAGCAATGCAATGATGCTGGATAAAAAGTGTCCGTAAATGGGTTGCACATTTATATATCAGCAGGCTGCATTGTTAAGCAGATTAAGAAGATTTGTTTATCTACCGGGAATTACAGCAAATAGACAACCGCCATAATAGATATATGTACATGAAACTGATGCTCAACCACATGCGGCACAAGTCTAGACATTATAGTATTTACGTTTGTATTCTATTCGCACATGAATCAATATAAATATACTTATGAATAAACCAGTTATGTGCTTAACGCTTTATTGCTCATGTTTCAGAACATGCCGCGCACTTCATCTTAAGGCATCAAAAACAACTTCGCGCTCGTGGCGTCGTTGCAACAATATTAAATAACAATGGAGCCGGCAAAAGCCGTTCGGACGGATAGGCAATTATTATATATGCAACACAAAAGTAGCATATAAAATTATTGTATATTTTAATGACACCTAATATATATCTTTTTTTTCTTTGAAATATTTTCTTGTACAAAAAATACTTACTAAGACGTTAACAGTATAGACAGATAACTTGTCAAAAACAATAGGCGGCGCCTTGTACTTCTCCGCGAAATGTACTGGTACTCAGTTAATAATTGAGCGATAAAGAAACATTACTGCATTCGAGTAGCAAAACTGCAATGCACCCAATTTCATTTTCCTGAATAAATTATGCTGCACAGGTAACTAATTGAATATAATTGAAATACCTATGCGATTTATATGTAGATATGTATGAACATCGCACATTGTACGACTACATGAAATAATAAGAGCACCGTATTTGTCTTACACTGAACATCAACGTGTTTAGTGGAACTGGTTGAATTTATTTACAACCTCGAGTGGAGGATCGGTGTCGGCTGATATATCCAAGACAAAGCTTAGTTTGTATGTACAGCACGCTGTTTCCTGGAGTCATTGCGGTTGTTGTTGTGGTGCACCCGTAAATAAACATTTGATGCCTAGGCAAGTCTGCTTTGTTTGCTGTAGTACACGATGATGTGTCATCTTTGTTGCTGCAACGATCCGATGTTATTAGGTAAACACCGCGAGGTGAGCCGCCTTCACTTCGTGGCTTCACTCTTCAGTGCTGCAGAGGCGCTACTGTTTGCGCGGTTGACTGTTGACATTGAGAAAGCCGGCATTGTTGCTGAAATACTTTCCGTCCTGGGACTTTGTCGATTCAGCAGCATTTGGGTTGACAATTTCCAAACCTTGCAACGGTGTGAACGCTACGGAAGATGCCGTACCTGTTCGAACAGAGTTATTTCGCTGGTTAGTCAGTTGTATTCGTCATTGTATATCGATATCGGCAGACTCTAACTATGCTGAGAAGATGCCGTTGAACTGAGTGACGCATTATGTCACTGTGAACACCCTCATACATTGTTTTAGGAATTTACATGTTTTAGCACGAACGAAACTATATTGATACCACTTAAGAACCTTTTGCGACTCGCTCGCTTTTTGCAAATCACAGTGGCAGACGCCTAGTGATTAGCAGTGCTAGGTGCTCTCAACAACAAGTTCTTGAAGCTAGTTGGCCTCGAATACTCCCAATTAAAGCTATTCATTAAGAGACAGGTTTTTTCTAATGTGAATTCAAACTTCACTATAACACGAAGACAGCGCTATTTCAATCATTGGCATTAGGATGACTGATGAATGATTTGTCCTTGCTTTGTAAACGTAGACTACTAAAATGCATTGTTTCTCGCTTCTCTAAATTGCCAAATGAAGTTTAACTATAGCGTCCACGATACTACTGCATAGTATACTCATAGGCAAGTCGTCGTTCAGATCCCGGTCATTGCCAAGGTTGCGCCGCGAGACCACCCACTCACCTGCAACATGTCGACGAACGGTTGTCGCTCCTCCGTACACCTGCTGTCTCTGCAGATTCTTTTGGAGAGTTTTCGATATTCGCACCTTAGTCTTCTCATCGACCTGCGCGGTGCGAATGCGCCCAGCGACTCCCTTTCTTCCGGCCTGTCCCATCGAAAAGCCGAGATCGTCTTGGTAAGCGTCCTCTTCGATCTCGCCGAACGTCATGCGATTCTGTTGCTTTCGTAGCTCGGTGATCGCGTAGCGCTCCTTCATGCGGCGAACCCGACGGCCGCCGCGCTTCTTTCGTGGAATGTCAATAGGCGCCGCCAGTGGCTTCACCTAAAATCGTCAAAGCAGCGGTTTGTTTTTATGAATACATACTCCCACAGGCAAATTCTTAAATTATTCGAGCGTGACTATATTTAGTGTCCCCTGTCGCTTGCGATATGTTAGGGGAATCCTGCGTCGATACTTGCAGCGCAGTACAAACGCACCGTCATTAGGGCTCGAAGCGATTGCACGTTGTTTATAGCCCCAACGGATTACTATTATTATGGCAATTGTGATAGATATAAAGTGTTTGGAGGTTCAACTCAGATCTAAATCTTGCCAACCCGGATTGGGACTATGTGCAAACATAGACTGATGGAATATTTCTAAACATCCTAATCGAGAGACGCCAATTACACTCAAATGTAAGTATATATATATATATATATATATATATATATATATATATATATATATTGAAAAAGAAGAAAAACAAAAAGGTGGGTTATGTGTACCGTTTTCACGGGAGGCGGCTCCTGGAGTTTATCGAGCTTCTTTTCGACGTCGGCGCGGAGGGTCTCGCCAACGTTGCCGTCGCGGCTCTCATGAAACGCATCAACTCGGGCAGCAAGTGCGCACTTTGCTGCCAACAGCTTGGCCGCTTTACGTCTCAGATCGGACGGATAGCTCTGCACGTGGTCCGAGTAG
Source organism: Dermanyssus gallinae (assembly GCA_003439945.1). Classification (NCBI taxonomy): domain Eukaryota; kingdom Metazoa; phylum Arthropoda; class Arachnida; order Mesostigmata; family Dermanyssidae; genus Dermanyssus; species Dermanyssus gallinae. The sequence continues at coordinate 41,888 of QVRM01000791.1, forward strand.
AAGATGAACCCGGTGTGAGGCAGCATGGCCGTTGTGGAAAAGCCCGTCGACGTCTTCTTCGACGCGCCCAACACCTGCGACAAGGCGACGAGAACATATTGACTCAAACAGTGAATTGCCAGCTCCCAACAATCGGCCAGTAAACAAACTCCGCACAGCGAATGCATTCGTCGTCCGTGTTCAAAAACTAGCGCAAATTTCTTAGAATAGAAAAACCATTCAATCACTGAAGATAGTGCAGATTACATTGCAGTACCTTTCCGGCTGCAGGACCGAAGGCCTACACAAAACAAGAATTGGCGTCAACACTAGATTGCTTAGCAAGCAGCAGCCTGATTTAATGATTGAATAAAGTCCAATTTACTGTCTTCTCTAAATCCCGGCTTGCATTATAGGTAAACAACGTATATGATGGGCTTTTTGCTGACACAGCCGTATTGCGTATGCTAGAGCATATGTTTAGAAAGTTTCCGCTATTTCCTGATAAGTGTGGAATATATGGGTTACCGTTACGCTCATTGCTGCATAGCTACTGGAGGGTACTGCTGCAACAAATCAGACATAACATCAAAATACGGATAAAAACGTAACATACACATTTGCGCGAGTTCTTTAATACGAGGAGTAGTCGAATTTAACCCGCAAGCTGATACATACCTGTATATTGCAAGCTGGCATTTTGCTCAGCTTCGTCAGCCCCCCGGCTACGCCCATAATTTTCGCCGCCACTGAAGCGCCGACGAGGACGCTGAGGTTGGGCGCAATCAAACTCATGCGGCTCTCGACGAAGTCGAACACCTCGGTTTTCATATCGTTGAGCTGCTGCGCCATCGTGCACGCTTCGAGAACGCGCTCCATTTCGATGGGCGTTAGTGGCTGGCCTTGCGACGTTGACGCCGATACGGACACGACCATGACCGTGGCCGGCGTCAGGATCTGACTGAGGCGGTCATTATTTTTGACCTGTCGCAAGCAAACATCAATTCACGCATTACATTTTATCAGCACGCTGACTTAAGAAAAAAATACAAAGTAACAGCACGTTGCTCGTTAAAGTAACGCGTTGTCCAACCAGCTAAACGTACTAAATTGCTCGATACAGTAAAACAATTTGCTGCGCGTTTTGTGGCATAGTAAACCTATAGAGCACTAATCAGTCGTAGTAATTATATATATATATATATAATAGTCGTAGAACTCATTAGTCAAGCGCCTACATCTGCCGATACAAAGAACTTTCGAGCTTATTTATAGGATTCTACTGGAAACAACTATCATCCATCAGTGAGTCCGTGAAGCGGACAGCAAGCTATCTAAACGCAAATCCTTTATCTCTTTTATGCCATCCTAACGCAATATAATCAATCCGAATAACCACCTATACACAGGCAGACATAACGTATTTGTGAGTTCCTCCGATTAGATTTTTTCATCCATATTCTACTAAGAGAGAGCGAGTTAGAAAAGTGTTGGTATTCAAACGGCCATTACCAAACTGAGATCATTGCCAATCTCCTGGACCGTCAGCAGATACTCGGCGGCTCCCGGCACGAGCGACTCGAGCTCAGGAAAGCGTTTCGCGTAGTGGTCGCGAGCGAACTTGTGAATCATCGACAGGTCGTTATCGATCTCGACGAGAATGTTGTTCGCCGACACGATGAGTGCGTACTCCGGATCCGCTTCGACTGGTCCCACAACTGGCCGCCGCCAACGACCAGGTCGACACGACAGACAACCACGGGATAATACCACGTGGGAGCAAACGCAATAAAAATAAAACGTCGCATCAGTTTAGTTTCAGACAGTCATGAACTATATCATCAACAAAAGGTTTGAGTACAGTACAGATCCTTTTATGTAATATTAAAAGTGGTTTTATGTTAAGCACTGTGTCATCAAAGAAGGCGAATTGGGCTGTATTATCCTAGTATCGTACGCACGTAAACTTGATTCATTTCAACCCACAAAACAAAATGCCAGTCTCTTCCTTTCTGGGTATACCAATCTGCCGACCGGCGAGTAGTGTTGCGTAAAAAAATTGAAATAAAGAAATCCATAGCGACTGCGACGAAGTAGGTGAATTTGACTTCGGGAGGAAGAGGCACACTTCGATGCCGTCGAACAACAACACCAGTTTCGTGTTTGAACAATAATCCACACTAGATTAGAAACTACCAGCAACAAAATAAATTCGCAGCAACAACAACACGAAAAATACTCTCTCACTATCGAAAAAATAGTAAAAATACAATAGCAACAATAATACTAATAATCACAACATTATAATAGTAAAAATACTATAGCACGTTTACCAAACGATGTTCCTTCTAAAGAATAACTCAGCTGGGTAGTTCGAATAGGAGCCGGCTCAACACTCTGAATGCACACCACGCCAATATTACAAAAAATAAAAACAAGAAAAATAAGATGATTGCTGCCTATTTGCTTCGATCTCCGTTGTTTTCGTCGCTCTAAAAACGTATCCAGCCGTATGCTAGCATACCAATAACACGCCAGCATACAGTTAGAGTGACAGACAGACAGACAAAGTTAGTTACGCTTACCCAGTTAGAGTGGGTAAGCGTAACTAACTGTGAGTCTGTCACGATAGGTGTCTGTCACGAAGGGCCCACCTTCGGTTCTTCGAGGGGCCTGCTTGAGACGTCGAATCTGGCTGATGATGTCGCCCAGCTGTTGGCCGTGCCGAAGCCGGGCGATCTCCCTGACCGAGCGCACGCCTGAAGTGTCAATGTCCATCAGTTCGGCGTCCGGTGTGGCGCCGTCACCACCACCACCACCTCGGTCGTCACGACGATGCTCATCGTGTCCAACGCCGAGGTCATTGTCGGCATCATCGTCTTCATCATCATCATCGTCGCTGCTGGCCATTTCACCATGATGGTCTCGACCCGATAGCGCACCGCGTTTAGCCTCAGCAGACAGTTCACCAGATTTGCCGGCAAGTCCATTAAACTGCAACGACGAATTCATCACATCAGTCCACGTAAGTTCCACTAAAGTTCCAAATATTCGGGCCTTTATATAATTTGTTTCAAAAGCGACGTTTTTTTTTTTGTAAATAAACTACTCACTAATATTCGGGACTTGTTTTTCAGCAAAATGTATGCCATTGAAAGAAGAAAGGATGTTTCTAAATTTCTGTTTTCCTAGACCTGCTAAGGGATAGCAGAACTTAGTAGGACAAATATTTTTCCCCAATTGAGTGGGTGGGGGAAACGACAATGTTTTGTTTAGGAGTGAGAATGAAATAACTAGCATCTATTATGATGATGAATGATGATGTGAATGTTCGGGAACCACTTCACTAATGACGCCCTTGTGGGTGAACGAGTTTTTCGATGAAGAAACCATACATAACAACAATTTCATTAAGCCATATATATATATATATATATATATATATATATATATATATATATGTATATATATATATGTGTATATATATATATATATATATATATACAATTAGCGTATGGAATTACTGGTCGTTTACGACCAAATACAGAAAGCAAGTTTAAAACTAAACTAGATAAAATAAACGTTTTACGTGACCCGTTCACCCCTGGAGTGACTAGGCGAAACGTAACTGCCAACAGGGCAAGAAAATGCCAATATCAGCATGCCAACATACTGTACTAGAATCTGTGCATGTATAATCATCGTGTGTCGTCCAAAAAGCGGTACAAACGAAATGAGTAAGTGAAAAAAGAGTATAACTTCTATAAACGTGCGAATCGTAACATTGCAACGCATACGTACGCCGATCAACTGATGAACGTCGTCATCGCCGATATCGGCTTCATCGTCCTCGAGGTCGGCCAAGAGTTCTTCGGCCAGCGACATGATGCTTGAGGGTAGTCGGCGTAGTGGCGAAGCAGCGTTATCACCAAAATCACTGAGCAATCAATTCAACTCAAAGCCGATTCGGTTGGGATGACATCACCTCACTCAGCAGGTAATTGGCACAATAGATAGAGAGCAACAGTAACTGACTGGTAAACACTTCAGCAAAACTTCAACAAACAGAGATGTTGAAGCTTTGACGACGACGACGAAACTTCGTGCGGGATGGGATACGCATAGAACGCCTATTGGATCGTATGCATAGAAGAGCAGGGGACGGAGGACGGCGACGACAACAGAAAGCAGGATCGAGTCACTCTGTAGCACCAGGGCAAGTTTCGTTTTTCGAACGTTTCGAATCGGCAGGTCGTGTTTACAAACAAACGCATCCAACGACAACAACAATAACAACAACAACAACAAACAACAACACTTGGGCCCTTTCCACTCGGCTAGCGCGAGATTATCTGCTGCAGAGAGGGGGAAGGAAGACGAGTGCGAGGGGCGAAACACAGAAAACGCGGGATGCGACAGTGAAAATGATACTAACATAGGGCAGCAGCAAATTTTACCGTCTCAAGTGTTCATTCGCTTGCAGCATAACTACTCTCAAGCGCAGGCCCAAACCCCGATGTGAGAGGGTAGTTTGAAGGCTAACATACGATATCTACATACAAACGACAAATATTCCGGCCAGCATTCATTGCGATATTGGCCTTAACAGGATGAACGACGAGGAACGGATAAGCTATTGGACTCTATTGGATAGCGGTCTAGTTCTAAGCATACAACATATTGCAACATGGTTGTACTTTTATATCGCTGTTAACCAGATACCAAAGTTTTAAGAGTTTTAAGATTATATAGAGTATAGAGAATCATTAGGCTGCGTATTATATCATCAGGCTGAACTACCTGTGTATCAGGCTGATCTTGATGCTCAGAAACGTAATTTATGTACGAATGAATATCTGCGTACACATGTCAGTATGAAACAACGTTGTCCATATATCTAGCAAAAACACGATTCGTCCGTCAGGCTTTTTGTTGCTTTTGCATGTAGTAAACCTCTAATGAATACCGAGGAAAGATCGCTAATACAAATCGAAACAGCTGCGGGCGGGTTCATTGTTCCGCATTCACTGTACCGCATTTATTGTTGTTGTTGTTTGCAGAACCTAGGCGAAAATTTATTGTGGCCATAGCTGTTGGTATGGTTCAATGTATAGAGGAAACTATGTGTAACTTCAATTTGTTCTATTACGTTCAGTGTCAGTTATCGACATGTTTGGATGAATAGTACCTTACTAAGGGGACGCAAGTATTACTTGCAGATCGCTAGTATTGCGTGATTGCCGTAATTTTTGCTTAGTTCGTTTACTACTTAATGTGTTTCGCGTTCGACAGAGAAGCTTTCCAAAATCGAGTGCTTCCTGCGGTGAGGACCTTCTTGAAACTGGCGCTACCATAAATTTGTTTCGCTGCTTTGTGAACTTCTGACCTAACCTGCTATTTGAAAACCAGTAATCAAGCTTAGAGCTTTTTTTTCATAGACAAAGAGTCTGCATTGCATAATCGTGACTTCTGACGATCGAGCTCAACGCGTGACAGTCAGATTCGCAACTACTCGATTTTAAACGAACGGCCTAGCTGAGCTAAACTGGCAAAACGTGCGTTATCAGTTGCCTGTCCCCTAGGCAAAGAATCTGCAGTCACTTAACTTTACACACACACTCTCTCTCTCTCTACTGCGAGAGAAAGTATGCTATTATGTTTCTCAAGAAACTCGAGCCTATCTCTTATAGGGTACGATTGCCATATTTTACATTCGCTTTACTTATGAGGCACACAACCGACACATCAAAATCATTGCTTCCATAATCAAAGCTGTCCGATTCACTGCGTCGCCGATATCTTTGTATTTACGCACATATAGCTGTTTGTTCTGTCTGTAGACTCCTCCACAATAAAGCACTACACAAAATGCCTTAAGTCCGTCGATGCTCCATTCCTTTGATGCTCATCTATTCTTTGCATTTTAGTCAGCTAGCTTGTCGTGACCTTGGCTTTTGTGATTTAAGGTCGCCGATTTTGTCAAGAAAATTGCCCACATTTTAAGTGTTTTTGTTGAATCCATTCGGAATGAACTGAGATTAACTCCATTCAAATATCTAGTTTTTAAATGTAAGCGATGGTGCGTGTATAGTACATTTTACAAGTTAGCGTGAACCATTACGTTGAGTCTTCAAACATTCGTTTTACAACGGTAACGTAGTCCAGTTCGTACAACCTGAAAACGACGTGTTATATATTCGATAAGCAGAAACTAATGAACAGACAGTTTAGGGTTCCACAACAGGTCCCGGCAACTCTAACCACAAGTACTATGCTCTCGCTGTAGTGCTGAATGGGATTCGGCGTTGTAGTGCTTCAGTTGCCATGCCGCAAGCAGCCCGGGGCGTCCCCGCTAGGCATCATCCAGGCTTGAATAACGTATCGCCCACCAATGAAGACCTGTGTCAAAACCGGAACTGCTCATATTGCCTTGCGCAATTACCGCATTGGGCTAGAAGCCCTCCCCGGGGAAAACGTCTATACAACGATTCTGGAAAATCCACATTAGACGGCATCAGACCGAGGCATCTTACACACCTGCTTAACGCCCTATCCGCTAAGGTTCATTCCTAGCTGACTCTCCACTACGCGGGAACCCTAAACATTTTTTTCTCTTCTTTCAAACTTTTCCAGGCCCCGTCTGTTGATTATCAGGACCAGCCTATCAGTACGCCTGTCTGACCTTGCTTTAAGTTATGCGTATTCAGTTAACACACCGACTGGATAGTGTAGTTTAGGTTCACTTTTTTGGGTACAGCGCAGATGCTGATTGCGGGATTGCTGGCTAACACTATCAGCAAACTGTGGTGATCAGCGACTGTATAAACACATATGCAATCATCTCTCTATTAGTCTCGACGAGTTTGCTGTACTAAAGTTTAAAGTTTTCGGGCTGACCCTCAGCCAAGATTTAACGTCCACGGAACTGTTTTTCACATTGCTTCATAGACGGACCCCCATAAATACAAATGTGCAACGGTGGGGTTCGAACCCGCGCACCTATATGTCTCCTCCGGTTGCGAGGCGCAGACTTAAGCCACCACGCCACCGGGCTCGACGAGTTTGCTGTACTACTACTGCTACTACTACTACTAAAGTAAAGTTTTCGGGCTGACCCTCAGCCAAGACTTAACGTCCACGGAACTGTTTTTCACATTGCTTCATAGACGGACTCCCATAAATACAAATGTGCAACGGTGGGGCTCGAACCCACGCACCTATGTGTCTCCTCCGGTTGCGAGGCGCAGACTTAAGCCCCCACGCCACCGGACTCGACTCTACTACTACTACTAATACTAACTGCTACTATTACTACCATTACGGCTACTAATACTACAATTACGGCTACTGTGGTGCTGTAGAGGTTGAATAAGGGCCGTCGTCGTACACACGCATTGTCGTTAATAACACACCAAAAAAAAAAGAGACACCCCGTTTCTACCCCGAGAGTGGAACAAATAAGAGAGACATACGTAGCTTCCAACATAGATACGCCATAATCGAATGGCCTTTTCCAGCCAGTAAGTGAGTCAGTTGGCCACAACACTATCTCGTTGATCTGATAGTCTTTTTTTCATGTGCTTCCATTCTATACTCGCTCTACTCTTCCATGCTTTCCTTCCTTCCTTCCTTGCTTGCTTGCTTTGTTTTATCTTTGTCTTGTCGCCGCACGCACTTGCTGGCTAGTGCAGGGAACACACAACTGTCACGTTACGCTTTGGGGCGACACCAGCCCCCCTCCAGCCCACCTTTCAATTTCCATCAGCTTGGATTCCAGCGGATGGGGGGGGGCGGGGCAGATGGGCTTTACTGGCGGTGTACCCGATGCTAGCTAACAAATGGTGATCAGCGGTGAAAGCCCTCACCTGCGAATGCCCGCCCGTACGTGTCGTTTATCGCTCAGCGTAAACGAAAGGGCCGTACTCCCTCCGCTCCGCTTCCCCTTCGGGCCCTCTCGGGCGCGCTCTTTAGTGTATATGCTCATACGCACGCAGCGGTTATTAATAATGGAGAGCACGCATCTGCCGGAGAGACGCGCGCCGAGGCGTGACCGTGAAGAGGAAGATCACAGTGGCTCTGCAACGGGTGGACGACTGGTGATCGTTGTCGATTTGAATCGTGATCCAACGAGCGATCGCTCAATCTTCAACCTTCTATTTCTTCAACTTTACTCTTTACCCTAGGCCTAGGAAGTGTCGGTGCATCCTAGTGGAGTGAGAATCCTGTCCTTCTCCTGTGCTGAAGTGTTTGTGAGTGCATTGTCTGCATTGCGCACTAAATAGCCTCTTCTATGACTATGGTGCCGACAGCCGTTGTCACTATTCTCGTGTACGTACTTGGCTGCCGCGTCGCAGAAGTCGCAACAGGATATGTCCCGCAAGGTAACCAGTCTGTTCATACAGACGCGTGGGGAAGTCGAGACCCTTTCGCGACGGGAACGTTCGGCAATGCTTCGCATGATTCGCCCGCCACTAGAGCCAATAGTAATTTGTGGGGAGTTTGGTAAATCATGTTCTGGCTTGGTAACACTGTGATGTTCCTATACTTAGGCACTGTATTATTTTAGTCTACTATTTCTACTACCACTACAGCTATTGTATGTACCTCTTCTTGAGTTTGCTTCTAACTCCCTTTCTGTCTAGTCCGATTGGTCCGAAGCTGACAATGAAGGTAATGCAGGCTGCACTTTATTGAATTGTTATTGAGGTTCTCAGGTTAGTCAGTGTACGGTGGAGGTGGTGATTGTTACAGGCCTTCATGGATGCAATACACAAATTGGGTCTTTACGGTCTATTATTTGAGCAGCCCTACTGCAGTATGTCACGCAAAATGTTTGATCAGCTTTGTTAAAGTCTCTGATATATGCGGGAAATGGAAATAGGCGATGGGCTCCAGATCGAGCTTGGCCAGTACACATGGAAAGGAAAAGCGGAATAAAGGCGGGGTATAATGGGTATACGATAATTCAAGAGCGAATGGGCTATTAGCAGACGTCAGGACAGGGATATCGGATACAAGGATACAACGAACTAAATATAGGGAGGGGAAAGGTACAGAATGCCGAACTTGTGACTTAGGGAGTAAGCTAATTGCATTTATTGTAAACAAGTGTAAAGCCTTAGGGGAAAAATATATATATATATATATATATATATATATGGGCGGTCCTAGCTTTAAAACCAAATGTTAGAAAGAATCAATGTCGATATTACAAAGAAGAGGTTGTTCTAATGGAAAGCAAATATTCAGTATGTATTGGAGGATACATTGATGATATGGGTGTGTATAATAGTAAGGTAATATATTTGCTGCCGCTTTAAACGCCCCGTCTATAAAAGGGTAATATGTGTATTTAGGTATAGGTCACGCGAATAATAAAGCAATATATATATATATATATATATATAGCCCGACGTCACCGTATCTCATAAGACGACTCATCTCAACGATAGTTCGGGTTTCGTCTTCTTTGGTGACTAGTACCCTGCTCAGAACGATGTCGTAACGTCTGTCCTCGGTGAAGCCTAGTCGTCGAGTCGTAGGTGGAAGTTACGGAGCGAAGAATAACTACTAATAAATTAAAAATGGACAGTATAAATATAAATAAGCAGACGTGGGCACATAAAATAGATGAAATTAAAAAGCTGTTATGGGATACCGAAGGCGGCTCTAGATGAAATACGTAAAATAATGCGGGATAAATACGATAAAGTTGTTAAGCTAACCTCGCACGTAAAGAAGTGTAAAAGAACGAAGAAAATAGTGCGGCGGTAAACATGTTATTATTTTTAATGATCCGATTTAGTCAGATCTTCAAACATAGCATTCCAAATATAGCAATGATTGCTCTCGAAGTTTTAAACACTTTTGGTTTTTATTTATGTCTATATATGTACAGCTGTACCCGACAATTAAAGGGCCAATATCAGTTAGAGATGCGGCGGTATCAGACGTGAGAACTTCACGGAATAGCATCGTTTGGCAGTGTAATGAAGCAGAATTTATTAACACGTCGGCTTTCACTTTGGCTAATAGCAGTGCGATGGTCTTACTGAATGGATAATTTCGAAAATTTGCAGCCTCAGCACCGACGAAGCTCGACATCGAACGTATATCGAATCTCGTAAATGAGCTCCTCGGTTCGAGCAATGACGACCTGGACCCATCGGTGATACTTCAGGACTTCGTGAAGCACCCGCTGCCCGTTAACAACTTCACCCTTCCGTTGGCTGGGGCAAACATCGAGTGCTTTGACGTGCTCGTTCATGGTCTCAATACAGTGCAGATCAATGACGTACGAAATCGGAGCGTCCAAAGCATAGTGAACTTAACGTAGTTGTGCACCGCCCAGCACTAAATAATTTTTTTTAAGTACTGACACACCCCCGATAGGTACATATACGTGGAGTGTGTACGGGAAAGTGCCTTGGCTTTCAGAGCGTAAGACTGGCCCAATTCATTATTGAATATTTCTAATTAGAACGTTCTAAGCATTTATGTCGATGCATGAAGAACGGCGAAGTGTAATGTAACTTTGAAACGATTATTGATTTCAGGGCTGCAGAACTAGCGTGACATTAACTTTCATTTTTCTTTACACTAAGTACACAAAGTTAAATATCGTATCAAGCCATGCTAAATTTCATTGCTCTTCAAACATGTCATATATATATATGTATATATATATATATATATATATATATATATATACATAACCAAATGTTAGAAAGAATCAATCGTCGATATTACAAAGAAGAGGTTGTTCTAATGGAAGGCAAATATTCAATATGTATTGGAGAATACATTGATGATATGAATGTGTATAATAGTAAGGTAATATATATGCTGTCCACTATGCGACGGGCGATACACGCGGCGTGGCCTAACAAGGCATATATCAGCCAAGCATCCCACCGCCACTGGGGCTTCCTTCTCCACAACGACCACCTCTGTGCCCTCTCGTTTGCAACCGGCGCAAATTTTAGAGGACATTCAAGCAGTTATGGGGCGAATCAGACTAATCCGAATTGTACCAAAGTCAATTAGGAGGCAAGTGGCCGAGGCCCTTACCCGTGTACTCTCAACAGTCTCATCTGATAACTACGTTGAAGCATGGTACGGTCTTTTCTCCTTTGCCCCCGTAGTGCTTCGCCTCCCCCGCGCACGCAACGATGTGTTATCTCTCTCAGTCATCATCCGCAACAATCTCCGCGACTTCTCTCAGAATATGCGCCTGTCAGACGTGATTGCCACTTCGCGCCCTCGCACCTCTACTTCTAAACCATTCAAAAATGACACCGTGCGCCAGTCCATTATTAAACTCTCCGAAGGTGATGTTTCTGGTGCCGCCAGACTGATTGTATCCACAGATACTTTATTGCCGGGCATCGACCGTATAGAGGCCTTGCGAGAGCAACACCCATTAGCTCCCGAGGACCTAGAATGGCCGACACTGACCAGATCTCCTCTGCCCTTCGTGACATCAAAGGAAGATATCCAGGCGGCGATTAAGAGCTTCTCCAAAAGCTCTGCCGCAGGGCTAGACTTTATGAGACCCCGGTTGTTAATGGACCTTCTTTCCCCGTCCCTCGAAGGCGTCGCCGCCAGCCTACTCTCCGCGTTGGCAAAGGTTGTAGACATCCTTCTTTGGGGCAGCCCTCCTCCTTAACTCCGGCCCTTGATATTTGGCGCAAGACTATTTGCCCTTCAGAAAAAGGACGGTTCGGTACGTCCTATTGCGTGTTCGTCTGCGCTACTCAAACTTGCCGCTAAGATCGGATGCAACCACAACAAAGACGCCATTTCTCACGCAACCGGTGCACACCAATTGGGATTCGCGACGCCGGCCGGAACCGAAGTAGCTATTCACGCAGCCCGTGCCTTTCTCGACTCATGCGAACCTCCAGGGGTCTTTGTAAAGCTCGATTTTAAAAACGCATTCAACTGTATACGACGCGATCGCTTGATGAAGGCCGTCGCATCCCACGCCCCTCATCTATTAAACTACGTCGAACTGGCATATCGGCACCCTTCCCATCTTGTCCTGCCTGAACATGTGATTTCGTCCGCCACTGGGCTGCAGCAGGGGGACCCCTTAGCACCATCCCTGTTTTGTCTGGGTATAAAGGATCTGGTGGATTTTTTCAGGAGCCCGCTGAACCTCTGGTATCTTGACGATGGTTTATTAGAAGGAAACGTTTGCACAGTAGCCGAAGATATTCAACGGGTCCTGGATTTCAGTGTTACATCCGGGCTGAAGTTAAATCCGGCCAAATGCGAGATATGCCTTATTGGTCCTACCCTTGAGACCCCCGAAATACAGTCACTCCGAAACCTCCTGCCGGGCTGCAAGCTTACCGTTAAGGACGATGTGGAGCTACTGGGTGTGCCAATTTGCCCCGAGGGGCTCCCAGCAGCAATCGAGCGTTGGAGATTGAAACTAGAAAACGCCGCCGCTCGCCTTCCTTTTCTGGGAGCACATCGGGGACTTTTCTTACTCAGGTCCTCCTTTTCTCAAGACTAATCCACCTCCTTCGAGGGGCCGATTTATCTAATCGAACCGACGAGTTGCTAAGGCTCAACGACTTGACACTGTCCACCCTCGAGTCCTTGCTGAATACATCTCTACCGCCTAGCGCGCGAGAACAGGCATTGCTACCCGTTTCAGAAGGGGGCCTCGGGGTACCAAATTTACTGACCCTGGCCGGGCCTGCTATAGTATCGTCGATGCTAAGCGGGGAAAACAGGGCAACCCCTCTTTTAGATTCAGCGGGAGTCGACCAGTTTAGAAACCGCTTAGCCCATCTTCAAGAGAACCTTGAGGCGCGCTGTGGGGGTAGGCCTGAAAACGTACTGTCCCAGCGTGACTGGAGTTCCCCTCTGCACGACGAGGTACAACGACGTCTCTTTAACGAAGCTGCCGACGACACAGCCATAGCTCGTTAAAACGCCGTATCCGCCAAGGATTCAGGGACCTGGTTACACGCGCTTCCCAGTGCCCCTCTGCACGACGAGGTACAACGACGTCTCTTTAACGAAGCTGCCGACGACACAGCCAGAGCTCGTTAAAACGCCGTATCCGCCAAGGATTCAGGGACCTGGTTACACGCGCTTCCCAGTGCCCCCATGGGTACCCTTTTTGATGACGAGTCGATTCGCATAGCAGTAGGCTTACGACTAGGGGCAGACATAGTTAGCCCTCATCGGTGCCAATGTGGTCACCCCGTCGATAAACTAGGACATCACGGACTTTCGTGCATTATTAGTGCAGGACGACGCTCGAGACATGCCACTATTAATGAGACCTTTAGCAGAGCCCTTAGGTCGTGCGGTCGTCCGTGCATTCTTGAACACCCAGGCCTCTGCGCGGAGAACGGCAAACGTCCAGATGGTATGACACTCACACTATTCGAGCGAGGCAAAATGCTAGTTTGGGATGCAACCGTTACCGACTCCTTAGCTCCTTCTATGGTCGGTGGCGGCGCATCCGAAGCTGGTTATGCAGCCCACCTTGCGAAGACTAACAAGTTGAGAAAATACTCATCAATCGGCTATCCCCATGAATTTTGCTCTCTCGCGTTTGAAACCCTGGGTGCCCCTGGCGTTCGGACCAAGCAGCTGATCCGCAAAGTTGGGACCTTGTTAAACCTGTCATCCGGTGATAACAGGTCATCGTCCTTTTTTAAACAACGCCTGGATCTTGACATACAACGTGGAAACGCTGCCTCCGTTCGGGGCACACTCCTGAAGTGGTCTCGCCCTGGCCTCATCGAAACGGACACGTGACAGTCACAATGCGCATTGGCTTAGCTAGTTGATGTGTATAACATATACCTAATGTATTATACGGAGAATAAACTTTAACCTGTGTATAAAATACTATATATATATATATATATATATATATACATATATAGTGTGTGTGTAAGCATTCCGATCGAGACTGGGGTGTAGTCGAGTGTATTCTGTGTAACGGTTACTCTCCTCCAACTGTTGTTCAGCTTTAGGCTACGAGCCTTTGCGAGCCATCTAAGAGAGCGAGCAGATTGTCCCAATTGAGGTGTATCGTTGTGGTGTAGTGCTACGTAGGCGCGTGTACAGAGAGCTGTGTATATGTGTGTATGTCGGTGTATTCGCGTGGTTCTCCAGCCATTCTGCATTGACAGGCGATGGCGAACATCTCGGGCCAGTTCATCACGTTCTCGCTATCGGTGCCTCTCGTACAACTGAGTGGTCAACAGCGTACGTCGGGTTACGTGTCGTTTGTGGCGCTGGATGCGCGAGGTGGCCTTCAGCTGAACATGTCCGACGTGACCATCTTAGGCAACGCATCGCTGATCAGCAGTAAACAGGGACTTCGAGTCGGTGGGGTTCACGCTCAGTTGGAGGTATGCATTATTTCTGTGTGTGGGTACTCAAATCTCGTTTCTCTTTGCCGTAATCAAATCCACTTCATTCTTGATTTGATTTGTCAATGCAAAGACTATATATATGTATATATATATATATATATATATATATATATATATATATATATATATATATATTTCGCATCAGTGGATCTTGTGTGTGCGCGTGTCACAAAATTCTTTCTGGAAATAGGACGGCCGGCAAATAATTAGCCAATAAGAATTCGTTCTAGACGGCCAGTCTCAATTTTTACATGTTCGACAATAAATATACATTGCATCAACTGCGTTTTTGCTAGCATATCACGCGCTGTTCAATAAGATACTAACCATGGAGACTGAAATGTTCACTTGTGCTAAAACTGCGACGGAGCGCGATATGCTTTGATTGTTCGCAATATGTTTCTTTACTATGTCTTTTAATTTTGAACATCTTGAATGCGATACGATGATACCTGGTTAACGTAAGCTTTGGCTGTTGTGCTCAACCATTTGTACCCAAATACTTTAGTAATATACGGCATATATATATATATAATTTTTTTTGCAAACGACCAAAACTGTCGCTCTTACGAATTATCCCGCGGAACTTCGAAAATAACATTGAAAACTGTACCGTTAAGTGATTGTGTCAAGACACCAGACTGATCTAAATTATTCTAGAAGGTACCAACGCCAAATAAAACAAATTAAACTTCTTCACCGCACAGACGTTGTAGCTGACGTTGACTCTTTGACATGGCAGTTCGATAGGGTCTATTCCCCACGGATAAGCAATCAAAATTGGGCATTGTACAAATGAATAACGTTTGTCGGGAATATTTTCGGGCTTTTACGATTTAATGCGGGCGAACGAAGTACACTGTGCCTTACGCTTTGTATCGAGATGTGGCCGTGATTGTCCGCTTTGAACATCATTGCAAGACAAACCAAAATGTAACTACTAATTTAAACTTTCGAATGTATTGATTGCACTGAATAGTGTTTACTATACATGGTGTGCCTCTGATACGGCTTTCGAAGGTTGGTGACATCTCTCTCGGAATCGAGGGCCTTTCCGATCTCACGCAAAGTCTCTTGAACTTTGCTGCTAAGGAGATATTCGACTACACAAAACAGTCGATGCTTGAAGACTTCCAGCAGGCCATGACAAGGTAAGCCCCTCCCTACCAATTAGGTATATTTTCGTTACCGTAACCGTTAAAGCCGTTCTGATATGGGATTATTTATTACTATTCTTATGCTTATAGTCACATTACGAGCCAATTACCGACTAAGAAGCTTATGTTCTTATAAGCTATCCGAAATCTAACAAGTGTTGGAACTTCGGTTTGCAAATTTTCAAACTTTTGCACCATGTCTGTCACCTCGCTTAGATCGATCAGTATCACTTGCCATGTTTTTTTTTTAATTATAGATTGCGCGTTCAGTATTTCCTACCACGCGCATGTCTAGGCTACCAGAGACACAGGTATTATTCCTAAAATAATTTGTGAAATAAATTGTTGGATTAACTAGAACATGTTATAACCTATCAAAAGTTTACATGCTAACATTATATATATATATATATATATATATATATATATATATATGCAATGCATGTGCGCATTTAAAACATAATATATAAATATGCTTACTTCTTCTCTCTTTTTACGTATCATCTTTATTGGACGCTTTAGGTACGCGAACGAGGAGCTTTTACGGAAAATCCCAGTCAACATCACAAAGTTCGATCACGACATACGCCTGATTGACATGATCATTGAGCGAACCTGCCAGATGCTGACCACAAATGGCCACGATCCTCAACAAGTAAGCCTACACAAAAAAAAAATGTTATTTTTGTACTTATTAAATGCTTCAATCATGTACTCGCATATATATGTATGTATATATATATACATATATATATATATATAAATATATACTTTTCTTAATGTCAGGAACTGCTATGAAGTTAATATTTATGCACAGAAACAAATTCAGTAGCAGTTGTGAAAACTCATCTCTTTTGATAGCGAACTCGGCACATTGAATTTTTCTACTGCGTTTTAAAAAGTTGGCCAATTGTTCTGCTCACCGTACAGACTAGGCAAACTAACCCAAACCGGTTTACGAGTTCTTCGCTAGGCATTACAGATTGTGCACCTGTATGGATGTGAATGTGTGTTTATGTGAGTGAGTCTGCATGCGTGACTCAAATGACTCCTCTTGAATGACTTCATATCGTTTTGCGGTCGCTGATGTGGCCAATGAGGACACGCAGGAAAGGTAAGAAGATTGGACGGAATAGATGGACAAGTCAGGTGGTAGCCCAAATTCCTACTTGGTGTAGATAGAAGCAAAAGGCCCCGAAGCATTGCATATTTCTTTGACTGGTTTCAGCTGAAGCCGTTCCACGGGTCGATCGATCGCATGTTTATACAGGGCGAGCTACTGGTTAGCAACGCGTCACTGGCCGGACTCGCGACGTTGCGTCGAACTGGAGAAGTCACCCTGCTCTATGGCAATCGTGCTCTTATCCTCGAGGCAAACTTTGGCTTTGCAAACCTTAGCAGTGAGTATCAGTGGGTGGCTTGAAAGTGCCATCCTCTAGTCGCGTCGTTTGAAAGTGCCCTACAGTAGCAGTGTAGCATTCAGGCCCCGGTTCCGCTGTACCGCATTCGACCTTTCTCTAAATTTTGTTTTAAAGATTTTCCGTAAGGCTTTTGCCCGTGTACGGTTTTTGTTCATGTCATTGCTAATTTTTAATCTACTCCGGCATGTACCTTGCCTAAATTGGAAACCATGCAAACCAATTTAAGGGTAGTCGGTCTGAGTCTCGAACTCAGTCCTCCCAAATGCAAGACAAAGGCTTTGCCACTAAGCCATTTTGCTCGGCAAATTGTCGGGCCTATTCTCCCCCCCCCCCTGAAATGTTTGGCTCTTAAGAGAATTTCCGCACGCCTATACCTTCATCCTGAGGCTTCGTATTCATTTGTAGGATTGAAGCTTCGCCCAGCAGCCTGTAGAACCCGCCACACACTTTCCTAATAGTACTTAATTAGAGCATTAGAGTGACTGCAAAGACTTACCACCAATATCTGACCTTATGTTCGACCACACTGTAACGCGTGGGTTGTCACGTGAACGAACGCGTACGCATGCATAATTTTTCACAATATCAATTCATCAACAAATGGAAAGACACTGTGCAAAATTGCTACGAATATTAATAGTAGTTTTCGTGACTCGTGAGCCACCTGTCGAAACGAAGTACAGCTAATAATGCATTTCAAGACTATAGTATACACCTAACCAAGATTAGGTAGGATTTTTAACAGAAGAGAGATGGATAGAGTTTCCTCAAGCCATTAATTACTAAAGAGTAAACGGCGTTCATGCACGCGAGGTCAAAACTAGGTCACAAATCTACTTAGCATTGCGCATAGCACAAACACTACTAAACTCACGCACAGAAAACTCTGCCTACACTTCGTTAAGATACGCGACCTATTGCATGCGTGGTTGGCCAGTATATGGCGACCCTAACAGTTGCACAGAATTATCCGTCCTAAGGCTGTGTGGAGACACAGTGTGTGTAACATTGAAACCAAAAATCTTTTTAAATTGGTTATGTGGTTAATTTTTCTAGTAGAATGCAGCTGCTCTACTGTAGCAAGTTACCTAATCCCTCACTAATCATATCGGTCTGAAGTATGTCTCATTGCATACGTCAGAATGTATGCAGAAAAAAAATATATATATATGTAACCTACAAAAAAACAAAAGCATATCTTTTCCAGCAACGTTCGATTGGAGCACGAAACTTCTCGGCGTTGGACCAAAAGGCACAGCACAACTGATCGTCACGGACACCACCATGCATATGAGGTCAGTTAGACGGATATTTCTCCCAAGTAGAATTTTTTTAAAGACAATTCAACGCGTTTGGAGACACGGTATCGACTCATTTAAACATCGTCAGAGCAACTATAGGTTGTGATGCTCCGATGACTTGCTACCCCTTCATTTCAGCGCGCGTAGGCTTGTCATACACTTATAGGTGTATTGTTTGTGTACTGCCATTTCCCTGACAAATTTACAGGATTCTGCTGGCGTTGAGGCGTGGCGCAAAGTTACAGGTGGACCAGATCGAGTTCCTACGTATAGGACATGTTCTTACCGATATCCAGGTATTGTAGTAACATATATATATATATATATATATATATATATATATATATATTTTTTTTTTTTTTTTTTTTTTTCACACTGGGCTGAAAGCCTTTAGTTTGAGCTCTCTAAATGCGGCTTTTCTAGGTATATTCCAGCCGTATAGGTTTTTTTCAATGTTTGCAATAATTTCGTATTTTTTAAAGATAAGTTAACTAGTAAACTGCGTATTGCACACCGGGCTCCATTGTTAAGGCCATGGTAGCGTGGGATATGCGAACCCACTAAAATCCAGTCGTCCTCTTTGCCCCCAGCCAGGGGTGACCAACGGGAGTGAGCAAATTCAGAAGCCATTTTTCTACTTCACGTACAAAGTGCTGCTCAGTGGCGAGGCATTGATTTTATTTTTGAAATAGCTGACCAGAATTCTGACTGCTACAGGAGATACTTTTAAAGTCACAGCATGTCTTTACGAACTGCTCGTGATAAGGACGAGTGGAATTCCTATAGTGAAAGTCCTAATCTTTGTAAGTACAGTTTCCACTATACTGCCTGAGGCCTGCCACGCCATATTTCTCTGAAGAGGCAGCCCAGCCACTTGGTGGTTTAAGAAGCAATGAGATTAGTTTTACTTGCCTTAACGACTAGACCGAAACTGGTAAAGATACCAATTTCATATTCCACATCTAAAAGTGACTGGCATACGTCGATATATATCCTCAGGTGTTTCACAACAAACAATAAATAATAATAGTGTCATCTGCAAATGCCACTGCGTAGCCAAGATGTCTTGGCATATGTGTTTTTATGTATAAATGCATCAATCTAACTACATGGAATACAACATTGAATTTATTCAATAATTGCACATTTGCACACTGAGGCAGTGCCCGCCTAAAAAAATAATTTAAAATCGCCTTCCGGTGACTTCGCCTGCTCCTCCTCCGCGACGGACCCAGCTCTTGTGGTCCCGGTGCGCCCGGAAGACCCGTAGGGTACCCTGCATGGCCAGGACGGTTAGGTCGATCAGGTTTTTCTTCGATAACCCGAGAGTCAGGAGATCCTTCACCGACTCGGGCTCCCATACACCGGTCATCGACACGGTGATGGACCCGAATCGGTGGGGAAGCGAGCTGGGAAGTTGATCCCTGACCCCGGGTATATCGTATTTCCTGATCTTATCCCGTCTGGCCAATGCAAGGTCTCTTGAGGGGCCGCAGACCTCGGCGTCCAAGACCCAGACCCTCGTAGGTGTTGTTATGACGAGGTCTGGTCTCCGAGCCGGTGCGACGGGTCTTCGGAAGGTGCGCTCTCGTTCCACCTGCATTCCTTTAGCACGGAGTAGGCGGGTGACTCGCTCACATATGTCATCGTGGCGCTTGATTATAGGGCGATGGGTGTGATCGCACACTTGAGCGATGTGGGCCAGCGTCTCGACAGCGTTGCACCCATGACGACAAAATTTGTCGTACCCGGGGCGACCCCTTGCGAGTCTGGCACGCGTTGGTAGTGCGTTGATCCTTAACTTAATCAGGTTTATGTACTCCCTACCGGATAGGTAAGGAGTACCCTTGACCCAGTCATTTGTAAAAGGGGTTAGGTGTGTGTGTTTCAGGTGAGCCCCATCGACTGTGTTATGTAGTGTACGAGACCAGTACTCGGTCTCGTGTGCGGCGTCTTCAATGGTCGTGTCATCGAACACACAGAGAGCGCTGGTTTTCGCCAGCTCCTTACTGTGATACTCGGTCGACAGCAGCCATTGAGTGCCTATGTGGGATGATCTGTTCAGGGCAGTGAGGCGGGAGAGGCGAAGTCTGGGAATTAGTGTACGGAGACAGGGGATGTCCAGACCGCCGTGTGAGATGTGCGCGTATAGGAAGGCGTTTGGCACGCTGTTTTCGAGTTTGAGCCACTGCAACTTCACCGTTCGCCTGATCTCACAGTCTAGTTCTAGGAGGAATTTTTGAGACGGTCGGGGACCAGCGACCAGTTTATAGAGAATTTTCGGGATAAGGAATTGTTTCAGTATTGTTAAGCGTTGCTGGGGTTTAAGGGGAGCTGATGTTAGTCTGCCGAGTAGTTCTAGGAGAGTGACCTTGGCCGTGTCGACTCTGCCATTACTGTCGAACTCGATGCCGAGGTATCTCCATCGAGCGCATATACCCTTTGCTGGCAATTGCCTCCCTCCAACGGAGAATTC
This sequence comes from Dermanyssus gallinae, assembly GCA_003439945.1. Lineage (NCBI taxonomy): Eukaryota > Metazoa > Arthropoda > Arachnida > Mesostigmata > Dermanyssidae > Dermanyssus > Dermanyssus gallinae. The sequence goes on from QVRM01000791.1 coordinate 62,633, forward strand.
GGGGGTTGACTGATAAAGGCTCTTCCTCACCCGGCTATCATAAAGATGCGAGATCGTAAAGCTCTTATCAGTGTTGATTTCAAGGCCTCTTTCTTTAAGTAAGGGGAAAGCTAAATCTAGGAGTTGTTGGAGGGTGTTCTTGGTGGAGGCGAGGAGGATGAGGTCGTCCGCAAAGGCTAGGCCCATAAGGCGGTTTCCTTCTTTTAGTCGATATCCTAAATTGTCTAAGTTTATTTTTCTGAGAATGTCGTCAAGAACTAGATTAAATAACAGGGGTGACAGGGGATCACCCTGACGAACACCCCTGGTGGGCCTGATAGTACGACATTCTTTACCGAATTCGAGGAGAGTTTGGGATGATTGGTTTAGGCGCTCGATATACTCGATGAAGACTTCTGGATACCCTCTGGCCCCGAGCGTCCACAGGACCGCGTCATGACTGATCGAGTCGAACGCCTTACGCAGGTCGACCGACGCGATCCGCAATTCGCGGCCTGTGGACTTGGCATCATGAATGATGCCATCGAGAACCGTCAGGTTTTCGAAAGTCCCATCGAATGGGAGGAAGGCTCGTTGAGTGGGGAGAATTTTAATAGATTTTTGGATACGTTTAGAAAGGATTTTATTAAGCGTTCTTTGTAAGTAAGAGCTAATCGAGATGGGTCGGAGGTCACTGGGGGAGGAGGCATCAGTGACCTTGGGGATGAACGCTACTCGAGCCTTTTGTTGGCAGGGGGGAACATCGCTAATGAATAGAATATTAAGGAGACAGCAGACATTCTCTAAGGGGAGTTTACGGAGGGATGCTAGTTTAATCCCATCCAAGCCTAGTGCTTTAGATGTCCCTCGGAGAGCTGATTGCGTTTCTAGGAGGGAGATAGGGGTAGAAACGCAGTTGAGATCAGGGTTGGGGATGTAGGGGTTTGGCGTAAGTGGCGGGGGTGGGGGTTGGGTCATTGCAGTAGTCCAATGCTCTACAACCTCCGTGTCATTCATGTTGTTTATTCGGCGTACACCGTCTAGTATGCCTTGAGCACACTTGGAGCGGTTTTTGTTGTATAATTTCTGTGTGATAGCGTAGCGTTCCCGCCGCAGCTTACGCTTTGACAGCGCCCTATCAGTGGACGGGGGCGTCACAGCTGTGCGCGGGTGTGTTGTTGCGTTTATGTGTTTGTGTAGGAAGTCGTTTAGTATTTGGAAGTGTGCCTCACCTTGGCAAATTATATTTGCAAGGTGGGTTAGGTCTGTGGTTGATGAGTGTGGGGGGAGCGTGTTGGTGAGGGCTTGTATTCGCGCTATGATAGCGTCTGATTCGCTATTCTCTGATACTAGGGAGGCTTCTAAATAGGCTAATAGCTCACGATCCTGGGGATCCCAGCGCGCCTTTTTAAGAGGAGGTTGACTGCTCAGCGCTTCATTCATGAGAATCGGATGTTTCCGCCTCACATGAATGGCTAGGCCGGATTTGGAGAGAAAACTACGAGAGCAGTCAGCGACTGGGCATATTAAATTTAGGGGGGAGGGACCGTGAGGGGGGGAAGAGGGAGACACCCTGCGAGGGGGAGGGGGGTTTGTGGGAGTAATGCCACTAGTGCCGGGGGTGTTAGCCTCGACACCAATAGCATTATGATTTAATTGGTTATCGCTGCTATTAAATGAGACACCGGAGCCGCTTGGTATAGGTGATGGCTCCTGTACGGGGGGAGGGGGAGTAGAATCGGCTATAATGCTATTACTAGTCGATCGAGAATTAATATTCGGCCGATTATTATTAATATTAGCAGCAATTAGTCGTTGGGAGCTAGTTGGTAAGGGAGCGCCTGAATCGGGAGCGGTAGAGCTATTATTTATGTTGTCATTGTTATTACTAGGTGGGGGGGGGGGGGGAATGAGCGAGTTAACTAAACTAGGAGTGTTGGTGGATTCGTTGCCTACCCGTGTGCTGTGGGAACGCATGTGAGACGAGAGGCCGGCACCGGTCTTGCATCTCCTGTCGCAGATCGGGCAGGCGAGATTCCGGGAGTCCATCCTCTCTTCTTTCTTCGGTGGAAGATGAAGTTAAAATCTTTAAAGTCTCGTTGATGTTAAAAAAACGCGTGAGCGATGGAGCGTGTCAAGACTGATGGTCTGTCTCGACACGCGCAGTTGACGTTGCTCTTAAGCTGTCAAGTGTAAAAAACAGCCTGACCTCACGGCGCCAAACCGTACACTGTCACAATGTGTCAACACAGTGTATGGTTGCCGTGTATGCGTGTATGTAGTAGCACTAATTAATATATTATATGGTAGGTAGGCTACGCTACCGGGCGGATAGTACAAGTAATACAAGTACCAGTGCCGCCCCCCTGATATCTAGTGAGATACAGGTACCACAACAATATATTAATTTTACCAGTATATAATGCACATGGGACGGGTGTTACAAGATACGATCAGCACAGGCCACCCTTGTTACTACACGCAGGCCGGTCTCTCGTTCGCAGCTGTTAACATATGGTCGGCACGCCACACAGAGCGCTACGTACATATATAAATATATATATGTATGTCACTACTCCGTGCGCGTTGACCGGCGCATATGCACACGCGCTGGCGAACGCGAAGTCTGCCTACGTGCCCTGCACTTTATCTCGCACCTGTATGTGGGGCAGACGTCACCCGAACGTTGGTCCGGGCGGGCGCCTGCACGTTGTCGATGTGCAAGTGCACGTCAACGTCTCCCACAACACTCTCCCTCTTGGATGCCACTCACTGCCACGAGGTCGCGTGGCGACCGAGATGGCCGGCTATCCAAGATGGCCGCGGTAGCGGCGGCGACTACAATGCTATATATGTACCCCTAGGGATACATACATATACATTAGCAATCGCCATAGACAGAAACGAGGCGATTTTTGGTGTTTGGTGGTGACCAAAAACGCCGGATCTGCCTATCTGATGATACACTAATATACTGGGCACCAACTGCACACAATGCCTTAAATGCCTTAAGAGGAGATGTATTAACAGCTCTAGTCTTCATGTACCTACTGGATTATGTTGCTCTCACGGGCTTAGAAGCTCGATTGGAGACAAGCCACCGCAGAGCAGTTGCCCTGTGCGGGCACGAGCCCGGCAAGGCTGGACACCAGAGAGAATGAACAGCAATTCTTTATAAGCAAAGAGTCGAAACCCTCAATGCGGAATGCGCCACGGACGCCGATAAGGCCAAGCTGCGCGCCGTCTCCTCCAAGGGGGCGGGCGCATGGCTCCACGCTATACCTTGTGCTCAGATCGGGACCCTGTTAGATGACGAGTCGGTAAGGATCGCGGTCGGACTTCGTTTAGGGACAGACCCTGTGTACTTGCTCTCGCCGGTCACGCGTTGTCCCGATACGCGGAGGCGCACGTGGCAGATGAGATACATCAACAAAAATGCTCTTCAGACCTTCTTTAGAAACCGGTTCAATCGCTTGGCGGACACTCCATTAGACGCGGATACCCTGGCTAAGATCCTGGCGGCTGCCTGCCGGGCGGCCGGGGGTCCAGCCAGACGTGGCGGCACGACAGCCCGGCCTGCTAAACCTTGGTGGAGCTCGGTTATTCAGACAGCCCGTGTAGACTGTTTACGCGCGAACCGCACACTGACACGTGCACGCTCTTGGCTGGCGAAACCAAGACGACAGGGGCACAATGTCGACCCTCTGGCAGATGCCACTGCCAGGGTTGAGCGCCTAGGGGACCTTTATCGTACGCATCGACTCTACTTACGAAAGCTCATTCAGCAGGCAAAAGTCGAATCCTGGAAAGCCTTGGTGGATTCGGTTGAGGTGGACGTGTGGGGTCTTCCCTATCGGATCGTTAGGGGCAAGTTCCGCGCACCACCACCACCTCTCCCGGCAGAAGAAATTCGCCAGGTAGTTCTCAAGCTCTTTCCGCAACAACCAACCCGCGTTCATACCAGCATTCCCGTTGACCCTGAACAGATCCCGGAAGTAACAGCAAAGGACATAATAGAAGCGGCGGAGCGGCTAGCACCGGGTAAAGCCCCGGGCCCGGACGGGGTCCCACCGGACGTGGTGCGACTGCTGGCACGATCCTATCCCAAGCCTCTTGCAAAGCTAGTGTCACGCTTGCTCGTAGAGGGTCGCCTCCCCACCCAGTGGAAACGTGCCCATTTAGTACTGATACCGAAGCCGAACGCCTCACCCGGCTCGTCAGCGCATCGCCCCATATGCTTACTCGACACTGTAAGCAAACTAGTCGAAAACGTGCTCGTTCGGCGTTTGAAGGACGAACTGAAGGCGAGAGATGCCCTCTCAAATAACCAATACGGATTCCGCAGGGGCCGATCCACCCTTGACGCCGTGGAGCGAGTCATAGAGGCGGCTCGCGCCGAGCAGCAGCGGCCACTCTGGTCACGCAACTACGTGCTATTGATATTGCTGGACGTCCGCAATGCGTTCAACACCGCCAACTGGTCGACAATAATGAGTGCGCTCGAGCAGAAGGGGATCTCCCCGTACCTGCGGCGCATACGGTCATCGTACCTGGAGGAACGGACACTTCTCACGCAAGGCGAAACCCATCCAATTACGGCGGGGGTGCCGCAGGGCTCAGTACTCGGCCCAGTCCTATGGAACGTGGCATACGATGGTGTCTTGCGGCTCGACGACCTGCCGGATGGGATGGAGACAATCGCCTACGCGGATGATCTTGCACTGGTAGTCACCGCTCGCGCATGGACTATCCTGGAGGCCAGGGCAAACACGGCTCTTGACCGGATAAACAGGTGGATGACTGAACATCACCTGGAGTTAGCACCACAGAAAACCGAGGCTCTTCTTTCTAACATGACGCAGGCGTATAGGGCCTATGTCTCTGGAGCTCAACGGGCACGCTCTCACGCAGTCCCGCCACGCAGGTCTACGAGACACGAGAGGCACGTGGACACGCTTCCTCATCACGGACTTGCGCAAGTGGTATACGGCACAGGGACCAATGACATATTACGCTGCCCAGGCGCTGAGCGGACATGGCCAATTCCAGGCGTACATGGTGAAGATCGGAAAAGCCGCGACGGACATATGCGTTCTCTGCGACGCCGGAGTGCCCGATGATGCCGCGCATACAATTGAGGCATGTAAGGCGTTGTCTGCGTACCGCGATAGCTCACCGTTTACCCTACGGGCATCTACCGCGCAAGTGATCGTCACTGGGGTGCTGGCCTAAAATACCTTGACGGGCTCATGCGCGAAAAGATCCGACTGGAGAATAATCGCCGGGCGCGATTCGTCGCCCGGAGCCCCCCTGATTTAACCCAGCAGGACTTACCTGCTCGGGATGCACCTACAGACTAAGGAAAGGGTTGAAGCGTGAGGCTCCTCCCTCCTGGTCTCGAGGTAATGGTTCACAATTCCGAACCAGGAGGGGGTTCCGGGGGGGTGGTTTTTAGTGGGTAGTGCGCTCGGATTAGAGTGAGTCGCGTATTCCCTCTCCGAGCGTCTAGCCCCACACTACCCGACATTATATCGGCGGGTGTGCGTAAATGCATTTTCCTTCCCTTAATAAAAAAAAATGACCCTGTGTACACTCATGCTTGTGTCTGCGGAGACGTCGTCCAGCCAGATGGACGCCACGGGCTGTCCTGTATTGTCAGCACAGGTAGGCGAGCAAGACACCAAGCCTTAAACGAAATCTTTAGCAGAGCTCTACGATCCAGTGGTCTACCGTGCGTCCTGGAGCCCGTCGGACTAGACAGAAAAGGCGGGAAGAGACCTGACGGTCTGACCTCACTTCCGTTCGAGCGCGGATGCATGCTGTTTTAGGACGCGACAGTTACTGACTTATTATCCCCTTCAATGCTCAGGCTGGTCATGTATCGGCTCTCGCCAAGGCAGGCAAGGTTAGAAAGTACCAGAACATCGGTTACCCGTACGAGTTTCACCCACTTGCCTTCGAGACCCTTGGCGGGCCGGGTCCGTCTACTCGCAATTTGCTACAGAAGGTCGGGAAGCGGCTAATTCTAGCTGGCAAGCAATTCCGTCAGACAGCGACAGACAGATAAGCGAGCAAGTGATTTCCTGAGACAGCGTCTGTCGCTGGATGTGCAACGGGGCAGTGCGGCCTCGGTTCGAGGAATCCTCCAGAAATGGCTGGTTCCTACACTGGACCCCCCGTAATGGTGCACACGTATATATATATATATATACATACATACATATAGTCGTTGCCGGTTCTAATCGCAGATATGCGCTAAATACCACGTAGCGAGCTGTCAGACCCGTCGGCGGTTTTTGCACTTTTTCGCCCGGTGGGACGGTCGCTAAAGTGTTCAAATTGTCTATAATGAACTGTATTGTAATTATGGAACATCTTGAAATACAATGCTATTGCGGAATAAACATATATATATACAAAAAATATATATATATATATATTTTCATTCCGAGTACATGTTGCAGGGTCTGGGAACGGGTGACGCCGTCGGAGAGATCATACTTAATCTGCTCTCGAACATCTTCAAGTATGATCTGGCCAATTTCATCATAGAGGCGACTCGCGGGTACATCCAAGAAGAGATCAACTCGATCGATATTGCAGAGCTTTCTCGAATAAATGATTCAAACTTGTCGTACCTAATGCCCAGTGTATAATAAGGTATAAGTGAACACCATATGGTAGTTCAGCACACGCATCATCTCTTGCTGCTTATATGTATATATATATATATATATATATATATCAGGCCGTTGTCTTTTTCTAATTCTTCGGCAAAAACGCTGCTCACCTACACAAAAAAGGTATACAAGTAAAGTGCTATTTTCATAGTATCGCAATATTAAATCAGCATTTGCACTTTCATCCCGAGACAACACAGTCTTGCGATAAATTTCGAATAGGTTTAACTGCACTGCAACGCCGCCATATCAAGTTGAGCGATTAAATGTGGTATGCTAGTCTTAGACTAGATTTATAATCTTTATATAGTTTCCTTTTATTTCAAACGTTAACTAAAATCTGCATTGTTTAGTTTATTTGTTTATTTATTACCTCCATACCATGCGCTTCCGTTGAGGCCTCGGCGTAAAGGGATCTCATTCGCCATGCATGCTTCTGAAAAAGTGCCTTAACATTGTAACGGAATCTAGAATTGTCTTCGGGGAATCTCATTCATTTTGTCGTTATGCCAGTTAATGACTTAAGAATCCGGATACCCTCATAAATCGTAAATTAGTTTGATTTAATTAGGAAACAAAAAGTGCTGCCAGAGGCCACCATTAATGATCTTCATTACATAGTGCCTCCGATAGTACATGTGTCTTTCCGTCGGTGAAAGACAGAAGCAATACACCACATTCAGATGACTTCATTGTCTTTCTGGATCCTCTCGGAATTCGAATTTGTTTGGTTACTTGCGAATCTGAGACCTAGTTTAGCCTTACCCCTGAAAAGCTTCTCCCATGCTTTTTGTTAAGCTCTTATTTGCTCCGTTCCTTGCCGGGCACTTAAAATTCCTATTTGAGATACCTTGACACGATAACGATGTAGCAAAATACTCGTATCTAAAACTCAGCACGTTTATACACCCCTCCCCCCACAAGAAAGGTTTTAAAAATATGTAAAAAAGTGCATGCCATATTGCAATGTTTTGTTCCTTGGGAATTGTTTTTGTAGTAGTACGTCGCTTGAAAAGTGTTTTCACATACTAAGCCACGGCCGTATTCAACATTGATTTACACTACATCGTTTATTATGCACGTAATTTGTAGAGATGACGCATGATTGGATACCGCTTACAAATGCTCAAAAACTTTTAGCGTGTCTAGTTTAAGAATAATAGTGCGTTTAAAGGTTGATCGCTCCCTCTTGCTTTTAAATGGAACCGCTAGATAATAGCCCTTGTACACTACAATGGGTCAAAGTCATCTAAAGCGGCCAACACTTTTAAGTAAGGGGTTATTAAGTCGTATCCTGTTTTTAAAAATAAAAGTGCTCCAGAAGGGTTGTCTTTCCCTGCTTTCATACACAATTCATGTTCTTGATATCATGACGAAGTTTGTCCAACCACGCACTGCACTGTATGCGCATCATGGCACAAAACAAATAAGTCTTGACCGACCACGTTCAACGGCCACAGCGTCTCCGCCAACGGGATTCAAATCAACCCTAACCGACCACGTCCAATGGCTACAGCGTCCACGTGAAAACCTCAACGTACCCAACATTTACCGACCGATACATGTCTCAACCGAACAAGCCATGTCTCAACCAGGCAGCAGACAACAGCCACAGCCGTTCGCGCCGAAACGCCAACGTCCTCCACCGTCCAAACGATCATCGGCCGACACCGGGAGAGGGTCGACCCTACTTTCTGGGCTGACTCCCAGTCAAGATTTAACGTCCATGGGGCTGCTTTTCGCATTGCTTCGCATAAACATGCAGAAACTTGACGGAGGAAGACAAAATCGATTTGTGCTACGCCGACTGCTTGTGGCTCGCGCGGAACATATCAACGATAAGTTTGCATGGTGAAAGGTCTAACGGGTGCATACAGATCAAAACGGTTGTAGAATGTTTGGTTAGAAGACGAACCCTGTTGTTTAAGACTCTCGCAGAAAAATAGAACATAAAAGCCCCTACCGAATAAAGGATGGGAGGAGGCTGATATACAAAGCCTCCAATTCTCTGAGATCCGAATTGGCTTAACAAAAGGACGAGCAAAGATCTCTAAAGTTTAGTGTTGATTTTCTCAACATGGGCAGCCCTTCATCAGATATCTGTTCCATAATCCTGGTCGTACAAGAGGTGTCGTGCCCTGCACGTAAGCCTTGCCTTGTAGAAAGTAAAAGGACCTTGCCCCGTAGAAAGGAAAACTGCTACATCACTTTAAGTTGATTCTGTCAGGGAAGTGTACCATCTCGAAGAAAAAAATGGAAGCCCATTCGGACCAAAAGGGCTGGGGAATAGACGACACGGAACCGAGTCCAATGCACATTACAATAGAGATCATTGTTTAAAGGCTATTCTCAGGAACAAAAGCAAAAGGGCTCGGGGTAGGATTAGAGGACAGAGCAGCAACTCCTGAGGAACAATATAGATTTAGAAGGGGAATTACTCAAGGAGAGCCTGTACAGGGTTAGACAAACAATGGTAAAGGTGTAGCTTTATGGATGATCCGGAGTTAATTATTAACTGGAACACGACGGTCAATTTCCGAAGAGAATGCATTTCATATCAAGATAGATCGTGAAGCGGCACTAAGAAGCTACTAAAATTTCAGGGAAAGAGGATTTTATTTGTGAACAAGCTTACCTATCTGGGATTCACCCATACGATTACGCGAATTTTCTTCCGAGCTCATATACAGGAGAGAATGATAAAAGCAACGAGGCCTGCAGAAGCGATAAGAACTCGCAGATGTTATCCTTGGATGCGGCAGTGGCATTGTTCAGACTCAAGGTGAAACCAGTACGGGACACAAATCAAAACAAAAGTCATATGTACAAATTAGGGACTGAACAGTGACAGATAATACAAACGTCTCCAAGACCACGCTCCGTGTCACATCGATGGTTTTGACGAGCCTCACAATGATTTATATGTATGCGATGTTAAATTAAACGCGATATATACCATTTCACATAATGTTCCCCAGGTTAGGATGTTAAAAAAGAATTGCTAATTTGCGTTTATTAAGTACACGATGAGCATTTTGTGGTTTCCACTGTAACTACTACACACACCTCTCACCTATATACAAAGTGGTTTGGGCAATGCGAAGTGTCGTCGAGTCTTCAATCAGTATTGCGCGTTTTGGAACTTAAACAGAATTTCGTTTTCCGGGCAAGTATTAAAGAGATGCTGCACTAAACGGATGTTTGCCTATTTAGATATTAACACGAATTCAGTTGTTATGCACACCTGTATGGAATCACGCAGTTACAATCACCCGATATTATCATATCGCATTATAAAGCAGACGCTTTTTTCCAAAACAGTAAGGATATTTTAGCTGTGGATTCTGCTAATGAGCGAAAATAAGCGTTTGAGCTTTACTTTATCCTAAAAATGTCATGATGACAAATTACCTTCTGACAATTCCTACTTGGGCGCTAACTGAGTCCAAAAATCTCCTAACTTGATATATATATACACTCCGTAAGACTCCTATATAACTCAAACAATCCTCGTGTCCGACACCAGCAGTAAGCGTGTCACCCTGATGACACGGATCTTATAATTATGCGTGCGGTGTTGTGACAGTATAAATTGACTTAAGCACACAGACATACACGATGGACCAATTAGAAGGGCAGTTGGCATCAATGGTTTGCTGCTAAATTACTAAGGCCGAGAAGAGTGTCAGAGAGACCGATCATTGCTTTGCTAGGATTCGCAACGATGTCACTAAATAGAGGATTGTGTCGGCCGAACTTCTTATATTCTTGAGAAGACTTGCTGGCTGACAAAAGTCACCCGTAGCATTTTGGCTAACAAACTAAGAAGATAAATGCGGCGTACCGACACATTGATTTATTTACACATGAGGATGTGCTCTTTGTTGGCCATTCATACATACAATTATACTTTTACTTAGTTACGACAAAACAAACACATACAAGGCACGCATGCGTATGTGGTGCGTACAAACGTCATCCACGCTAGATACGTTTTTGTGTATGCATATCATCATACTCGTATACATGTAGTGATGGGGAAAACATTTCGTGAAGCTGCTTTGTGTACTGGTACATGGTACACCGAGCGGGCTTATTTTTCTCGATTTTCCGCGTCGAATTGAAGGATTAATATAATCTTTATCAATATGCCCGCTGCGTAAGCATGTGAATCGAACCCATAGCTAAACGTAATCGCTTCCGCTGCACATTTATTATGTTTCGAAAATGGTGACATATCCACACTTAGTAATCGGATACCTCCATCGTAGTTACTTCTTCGAATGATTCCCAAAAGCATATTACTACGTTATTCAGCAAGCCTGCACGTACGCCCCCAGACAGTCTGCATCAAATAGCGTTTTAATTTAAAATTTGTATAATTGTATTTTTATTCCCCCCTACTCCATACATTCTACGCAGCAATGTTCAGTGATGCGGAAATAACACCACGACAGCGTTACGTAAGGAGAAATTTGACACTTTGAAACATGGTGTACGTAAAACTATATATATATGCATTCATAAATATATATAGTTCTCAGTCACAAAATTCGATCGAACAGACGTTCATTTATTGAACGAAATCATTCGTTAAACGCATCACATTTCGTATATATGTTTATCAATACACTAGTATAAATAAACCTCTTTATAATAGCATATATCAATACTTTCCTTAACCGTTTGCGTGTATATATATATATACTATACAGATTTGACACAGCTAATGCGCACGTGACGTACCCGTATCGTACACTAAACTTCTCTATGTCGCTTGTAATCACAACTATCTATCAATAGACCTATAAAGAATATCATCGTTAGAGTAACGAATAAGCGACAATTCTCTGTGGTGATCGTTGAGACAAATCGTTTCTAAAACAGGGACAATACAAATAACGCAGCCCGTTTTTTTCCTGCCTCAAATGCGGATATGAGTGGCGTGACTTTCTTTACTGCCCCATAATGACAATATGTATATATATATATATATATATATATATATATATATATATATATATATATATATATATATATGCGTGTGTGTGAGCTCACTAGTGTGTACATTTTTCGCATTTCCGATGGCCTGGTGACCTCAAGCTTCTAACGATTATGTTACAAATCTCCTCATCAGAGCACGCAATTATGCCAGCAAATACTATAAGCCGCAGCCACAGCATCAGCATCACTGACAACAATAGCAACAACGATTGGAAAATCGATAAGCAAATGATTTCATCAGTGGCCTCAATGGCAATGATGTACTTATGTAACAAAATCTTCACCGTGTTCGATCACCACCGCGATCGAAGCCTGCGATTCTGTGGCTTATCTCATAGTTCGATAACAATTGATGATTTGTGGTCGCAGCTAGAATGCTAGAGTTGATTGACTTTTACATAGCAAGCACACGCGCTGACTTCTTAACTGCCGACGGCTCAGTCGCGTATGGTCAGAGGCCTATGGTTATGGTTATGATGATGATGATGATGATGTCGATGGTGACGGTGCTGGCGGTGGCGGCGTGTATTTTGTGGGTCATCAGCGTGATCATTGCGCTCTGTGGTGGCCGTCAGATTTCGTGTGAGGATCTACCTCGTCGTGAGGATGACCTGCGAGGGCGTCCTCGTCTGGTCTTCCGGGAAACGACGAACAACGGTTGCCCACTCGCCAGTGGCGTAGTTCATCTCGAAGTGTGTCTGCAGCAGCATTACTCGCTGACTACCGTCTCCTGTCGGACGACCTGTCGTTCTTCGTTCAGAACGATTGTAATGACGTCTCCCAGCCTTGGACAAGGATTCTCTGCAAGTCGCCATGCGAGCACGAGAACAGATCTGCGTCAGTTTGGTTCACAGTTTGGTTATATATATATATATATATATATATATATAGTTATGTTTACAATGTATCACAATGCAATCTCAAGTCACATTATGAATCTAGCATAATAGTTCCAGAAAACAACTCGTTGGCCTATACTGAAACTTGCAAACATTATTAAGACAAAGAATCCTCACACAGGACGTAGATTTCATATCAGTAAACTAAGTCCTAGACTAAACGACTTACGTCGGTTTCCGGCGATGAAACCAAGAATGAGGGCCTTTTCCGATCGGGTGACCTTGTTCGAATCCTTAAAAAGATCCTGTACCTCCAAAAATTGCTTTTGCTGCACGAATCAAACGTTAGAAGAAACCAAATCAAAGAAAGGTAGCACAAGTGAGTATATATATATATATATATATATATATATATATATATATATATATATATATATATATATAATACACAGCGAATAACAGTGATGTGTTACAGAGATACTTCCTAATAATTGTAATACAAATACTAATAAATAATCAATGATTAAAATATTAACACAGACAGCACGCTGCAAAAGCATGTAAGCGACTATAGAACGTGCAAGTGATATATATATATATATATATATATATTATATATATATATAAGCAAGTAGAAGCGAAAGAGAAAAAGAGAAAAAACGCATTTTTTTAAAAACAACTATCGTGACAAATGTGAACGCGCTGTATGATGAGCAGCGAGTGTACCACGTACAGATATCGAAAGCGACAGTCTAGGCTGTTGCTGCTGTTGTTGTTGTTGCTTGCTGCTGTTGTTGCTGAATTAGTGCTGGAGTGCGTATGATGAGGCGCTGCGGTTGTTGCACGCGAGTGCCATTTTGTCGTGGTCGTCGTCTGTTGCGGCTGCTGCTGCATAACCAGTTTTGCTGTTGTCACTACGGGCTGAGATAAAAGTTGCTGAGTAGCCGATGCTGCTGTTGTTGTCGTGGCTCCCGCCGCCGCGGCTTGTTTGTCGTCGCTGCTGCTGCAAAATTACTGATTTGCTGCACTTGCTGAACACCAACGTGCAATTGCTGCACGGAGCCGGTGTGTACGAGCGCGGTCCTCCAATCGCCTGACGATGACGTATTGTGTGCCATTGGCACCCTGAATAAGCTGGCCTGCTGTTGTCGCTGTCGTTTGTGCTGACGATGCCGCTGTCGTTGCCACTGTCGCAGAGGCTGAACCTGCCGCCGCCGCCTGGTTTATCACCACAACTAGCCGGCGCGAACGCAGTCGACGGTGTAAAACTGCAATATATATGCGAGACGAACAAACAGCAATCATGACACGAACACACTTATGTTAATATATATATATATATATATATATATATATATATATATATATATATATGATATATATATATATATATATGCTGTTTCGTATAAGGGGGAAATGGCTACGACAGTAAACAATGCGTAAGGGTTGAAGTAGTATTAAAGAATGGTTCCAGCTCCTCGCCTCTTCCTAAGGCCATTTAGGTAAGAGGTTTTTAGTGGGTATTATGCCAACAACATCGGCATCTAGTCCCACACTACCATCTCTGGGTGTGCGTAAAAGCATTTTTCCCTCTAACAAAAAAAAAGTAAACAATGCGTCGTTTTGATCAAAGCCTACGGGGATAGGCAGTCCATGATGATATATATATATATAATGTTTTTGATTTTTTGTATGCAACACTTTATGATGGTCATGTATAGTACGCCTGCAAGAAGAGTATAACTCATTGCCAAATGGCGAGTACTATTTAAATTTCGTAGTATCACAAGTAGCCACGCAAACATGGTGAACATAATACTGAGCAGGATCTGGCAATGGATATAACTGTTTATTTTGATGTTCTAAATTGAAAAAGGTTCAATCTTAACGTGAACGAGACTTACGCAGAGAAATATTATGAACTAAACTAAACAACTATATTTATATATATATATATATATATATATATATCATGGGTAATTCAACTAAAGCTTGTTAATAGCTATTGTTCTACAAAATTTAATTACGTACAATTTGACTGCAAACTTCTCCTCGTGTAGCCCTTTCGTCTAACGTGAGTAAAAAATATCTACTCTTATGCACTATGCCAATATTATTGCTAAATTTGCAAACAGTTGAGACAAACGCGGTACCTTCGTGGTTGCGTCGCACACCTGCTGAGTGCCAATTCTCTGCTGAATGACCGGCGACGCG